>LOEQ01002066.1:129186-140852 GCA_001685075.1 Bramus lutescens | reverse complement strand
GAAAGAAAGAAAGAAAGAAAGAAAGAAAGAAAGAAAGAAAGAAAGAAAGCAGATTTAGGCTTAAAGAAGATAATTCATTTACAGCAGCAGTGAGCAGAGATTTTAAACATGCTGATTGTCAAACTTTTACATCAGTATTTTATTCCAGAATACAGAACTGCTTAGTTTTCGTTCATAGTTCTAGGAGAAGCAATCTGAACCCAACATTTTTTGATCACCTAGCTCTAAGTGTTTCCATCCCGTCCTCCATAACGTTTCCTAAGATTTAGGTACAGATGTTGCTTTATAGAACTGTCCAGTGAACTCCACAACTCTGCATTTTGATTGGTGGCTTTCTGCAATTGTCTCCATCTGTTACAAAAGGAGTTTCCTCAGTGAAGAGAGAGTACTATACTTATCAGTGAGGTGAGGTCAAATATTAAGAAAGTAGCTAGTGGTTGTGTTGGCTTAAATTTTATAGTATATTCTGCAATATTACACACATTTTAAAGTGTAACATTAAAGTTTTGCTTTAATTTTTAACCTATGAAAATCTACGAATATTTTCAGAAATACTTTTCTTTGATGTAAATGTGTATGGAAGAGGAATACACTTGAAGAAAAGATGATATTTAGCAATAGCAAGAAAATTTATCCAACCATATCATTTTTAGCAGTTACATTTTAAAAATGTCCAAGGTGTGAATTAAATAAGAAGTTCAGGTATCATTTTAGGAAATTAGGATAAGTGAAGATCAATCCTCAGAATTCTGATAGGCTGAGTTAAATTTTATATAATACTAAGTTTTTGAGAAACTTATGTCAATCCTTGAGCATGTATATCACAAAAAATATCTTGCTGGCTTTCTTTTACTTTTCTTTATGATTGACAAAAAGCAGAGTTATCTGGGGAGAGAAAGTTCAACTGAGAAAATATTCCCATCAGATTTCCTGTACACCAGTCTGTGGGCATTGTCTTGATTAGTCTTTGAGGTAGTTTCACTGCAGCGGTAGTGTCATTCCTGGATTCTTAGCTCTAAAAGGTGTAGGAAAGGAGGCTGAGAAAGCCAGTAAGCAGCATTCCTCTGTGAGCTGATTCAATTCCTGAATCCAAGTTCCTGCCTCAACTTCCTGCCCTGACTTCCCTCGATGATAGATTATGAACCAGGAATTGTAAAATTAAATAAATCTGTTTATTCCACAGTTCCTATTGATCTTGGTGTTTGTATAATAGAAATCTAACTATGACTCTATGGATAATACTTAAATAACTGCATTTTAAAGGTAGTTACTACCTTATGGTAGTTTATGATTTTTATACTATTATGAAATGGACAACAATCAAGTGTCAGAAACGTTTTCAAAATTGGCCAGGCAAAGGTAGCACACAACTTTAATCCCAGCATTCAGGAGGCAGAGGCATGTGGATCTCTATTAGTTCTATGTTAGCCTGGTCTGTAAGAGCTAATTCCAGTTATGGTTCAAAGCTAGAGTGAAACCATGGAGAGAGAGAAGGAGAGAGAGAGAGAGAGAGAGAGAGAGAGAGAGAGAGAGAGAGAGAGGGAGAGGTTTTCATAACTGCTTTATATTTTGATGTGCTTTGGTCTTTTTGATGCTCACTCTTAGGATGTTTCATAACCTGCAGTGGTATAGTATGAGAGATAAGAGGGTTTTCTAAGGCTAAGAAATTCATTTACTATTATCTAAATATAGAAATCACCACTTTATGGATGAATAACTCATTTATCAGAACCCATTTGATGTAGGAGAGGATGAATCTTGTAGAGATAATAGTATGTTCTTTCATTAGCTTTCAGAAAGCAGGCTCAAACTGAGCTCATTCCATGACAGATAAGATGACTAGTCATATAATATCACTTTAGACCTAAGCTTTTATTTTGGAGATTTTATCCTCCTAATTTTAGAGATTTGTTTTCTCTGTCCGTTGCATTACATTATTGCTTATGTTACCACTAAAAAGGAATGAGCAGGGAGAAAGATATCTGCATCTTCAGATAGAAAGTTAGAATTTATATGTTATATTTTGATAATAGAAATTATTTATCTTTATAAAATTCACTGTCTAAATTTTTTCTAAGATTTTATCATACTTAAATAGCTGCAACTCTATTATTTTAAGGCTCAGACTTTCACACATGACAATATTTTATAGAAATGACTGATAGAGATACACATTTTAAAGAAATCATATACACTCCACAAAACCCATAGTAATTTTTTAATCATACACAGCATATGAACCTGAATATGCTTTTCTTTTATGTCTGGATTGGAACAGATTTTATACATGCACATATTAATGATGACAATAAAAAATAAATATTGCTATTTTATCTTTTCTTTTGCTACTGAAGTTAATGATGCATGAATTTATATTCTTGAGAGATAATTTTTCAGAGATGATAAACTAAATAGTGACTCCAATTCCATTATTAAGCATTTTATGACCTAGTCTTTTTTCAAAGTTTGATAAATAACCTTAAATACCATGAAATACAAGTGGTATTTTAAATTTTAATACATTGATTAATTATTTTAAAATAATAGTGTATTCTTCTAAATAGCTATTTAAGTAGAACCTCAGGAATAATATAAAAGTCAAAACTTCCTATGTAGAAAAAATGTATTATATTTTCTCCCAAATTATTAATAAAATCTTGAGTCATGGCCTTCAATATTGTTTCATCTCAACATTCTCAAACATTTGTCATAAACATGTTGGAAAAATGTTGATGAATAAAGCTGTGTGAGGAGACTTCTAAGACCTTGTAGGAAACTTCCAAGTAAGCATTAAAAGATTCTGGTAATCTATGTTTCTCTGTCACATGAGTTGATCTTGGAATTGTGTTCCGTGCCCACCCACCATATAATGCTAATAGAGAGTTTTACTTTATATCATTCATTACAAATGGATATTATTTGTATATATGCCTTGCCAGAAAAAATATGTTTTTCCATGTGAGGATTGTCCTTGTGATTGCCTATGTCACTCAAATGATTCTTAACCCTTAGATTATAGTGTCTGATGCTCTGATTAAAGGTGACTATTGCATAAGATTTTGGCCTATCCCATTATTATGCTTTGTTCTCCCAGATTCATAACTTCAGCTAGGGTAGTAAAAAAGCACTAAGAAAATTACACTGATACTATAAATAATGTGGCTGAGAGAATTCTTATATTGTATAATCTTTAATGAAGAGCAGAATTCAAATGTATCAATCATTGTCAAATTTAGATTTAAGAAATCTTTATAATCAAAGACATAAAACTGTAAGTATATTAACAATTTAACCCTAAGACCACCAGCCAAACTTTTACTTCTGTAAGCACAATATGAATCCATGGCCATGTCCTCAAACTGTGAACTTTATGAACATCTATACTTGCCTATGTAATTTTTCTGTTTCCCAATAAATTCTATGCCGCTTAAACACAAACAAATATTTATTTATTAAAAATGTCCACCTCCTCCCATTTCCCTCCTACTCCCCCCACTTCCCCTCCTCTTCCCTCTCCTGTCCTAAGAGCAGTCAGGTTTTCCTGCCCTCTGGGAAGTCCAAGTTCCTATCCCCTCCATCAAGGTCTAGGAAGGTGAGCATCCAAACAGACTAGGCTCCCACAAGGCCAGTCCATGAAGAAGAATCGGTCAGCACTCATTGTCAGCCACATTCAGAGAGTCTGGTTTGATCACATTCTCCATCAGTCCCAGTCCAGCTGGCCTTGGTGAGCTCCCATTATATCAGTCCCACCATCTCAGTGGGTGGACGCACCCCTCTCGATCCTGACTTCCTTGCTCATGTTCTCCCTCTTTCTGCTCCACATTTGGACCTTGAGAGCTCAGTCCATTGCTCCAATGTGAGACTATATCTCTATCTCCATCCATCACTGGATGAAGGTTCTCTGGTGATATGCAAGATATTAATCAGTGTGGCTATAGGATGGGGCCAGTTCAGGCATCCTCTGCTCTGCTGCCCACAGAACTAGTGGGAGATATCCCCTTGGACACCCGAGAAGCCCTCTAGAGCCAAGACTCTTGTCAACCCTAAAATGTCTCCCTTGGTTAGGATAACTTCTTCCCTGCTCCCATATCCACCCTTATCCCAACTCAATTATCCCATTCCCCCAAGCTCTCCCACATCCTCCCCTTCTCCCTTCTCTCTTCCCGTTTCCTCTTCTCCCCAATCCCCCCCCACCCCCATTCCCATCTTTTGTCCAATAATCTTGTCAACTTCCAATATTCAGGAGGATCTTCAACAACCCCATATATATAAAGAACTCAAGAAACTAGACACTAAAACTCTAATTAAACCAATTTAAATAATTGGGTATATTGAACAGAGAATTCTCAACAGATGAAGTTCAAATGGTCAAAAGACTCTTAAGGTCATGATCAACCTCCTTAGCGATCAGGGAAATGCAAATCAAAACAACTTTGAGACACCATCTTACACCTGTCAGAATGGCTAAAATTGAAAACACTAATGATAGCCTGTGCTGGAAAGGTTGTGGAGTAAGGGGAGCACTCATCCATTGCTGGTGGGAATGCAAACTTGTNTAGGTGCCCCTCAATAGAAGAATGGATAAAGAAGTTGTGGCACATATATACTTTAGATTTCTACTCAGCCATAAAAATCAATGACATCTTGAACATTGCATACAAATGAATGGAAATAGAAAACACTTTACTGAGTGAGATAACGCAGACCCTAAAAGAGGAATATGGTATGCACTCACTCATAAGCAGATTCTAGCACAAATAAATATTTTTGAAGAAATGTATGGGTACATCTAATGATTTATTAACCCACAGACATTATAGGAAATTCATTTAACCATCATCTTTTATAAATATTAGACATCTCATTTCTAAAATTTTAAGTACTGTGTTCTCTGAGATTCATTTATTTAATAAAACAAAATATTCAAGTATCATACTGTGCAAATATATTGCTTATTATGTTTTCATTTACCAATTATTTCCAGTTTCTTTTTTCTGAATATCTATGATGGACTCTCTGTATACGCCTCACTCAATTCTTATGGAATCTTTTTTCTTAAATTTCCATATTGAAATCTCATCTCACACTCAGTGAAAAATTGGAAGTTGAGATTTTGGGGAGGTGGAGAATTTATGAAAACAAGCCCCTTATGATTGTTCTTCACAGTTTTGAGTATGAGACTGTAAAGGGAAAATGAATTTCTTCCCACTTATGAAAGCAGGATATTCATATAACACATATTTAAACACTTAAAGCCTAACTTAAGGCTTTCCAGTCTTGAAAACTGTGAAGAAATATCCAATGTTTTTAAACCACTAATGGTATTGTATTTTATTACAAACACCTGTGAGCATGAAGACATGCTGTATTTAGGTTCTGACATAAACTTTTCCATCTATGAGTGAATTTTATTGTAACATTTCTGAATTATCTAGCAAAACAAGTATTAATTTCTATGTTTATGTTCTTTAATCTTATTTTTTTACTGTCCTTTTAATTACAGTAGCCATTACCCTGTCATACTAGTATGACAAATGTCTATGGAAAAAATAACTTTCTTCTGGTTTATTATGATGTAGAAATCATGCGTCACATCAGCATCTGCTATCAACCACATTATACTGAGATGATAAAACTAGAGATTAAAATTAAAATTCTTTTTGATTTATTGTGTACAATAAGGTATTTGAATAAATCATTCCTCATTATTTTAAAGATATTTATCAAAGGTGATTTCTTTAGATAGGACTTGAATGTTGGTATTAACCTAATGGTTAATCAACATGGAAAGCTTTCCAATATGACTAATATAACTGTCTTATTTTAAAGGGCTTTCTGGATTGATGATGTAGATATTTTAACTTCTAACTGAATTTGCAAATGGGTGCACAGGTGCACCTTCATCTTACAATTTAGATAAAGTGTATTTTCTATAAATACTAGACATTGACTAAACTGTTGTCAGCTTTATTATTGCACTAACATCTTAGTTTCATTAGAAAAAAGTCTATATACATTTAGGTCATCCTTTATGCAATAGAGTCAATATCTGCTCAAACTGTAGAGACATTAGTTAAATTCACACTAGGGAGAAAACAAATTTCACCCTTGTGGCTCAATCACAGAAGTATTCTTTACACTGAGCATAATGTGTACAATCAATGGATTTTTGTGATTGCATTGCTATTGACACTATGCTGATTCCCTTGGAAATATCACAGCAGAATTTAATTTTCCTTTATTCATAGAATTATATTTTAAATTAAATCATAATATTACCATTGATACATTTAAACAGTAAGGTTATAGCTCAAAACTAATTCAATTAATATTTTGAATCTTTATTAGTGTGTTTCTGAATATTAATGACATACACATATTTAACAGTTTCTATGAGAAAAACACAATAATGAGTATCAAGTGCAAGGCATGAACAAATAATAAGGAGCCTAATAAAATGTGTTCTTTATTTAGATGAGGAATTCCCTTAAGTATCATTTTAAGATGCTGCAAAATTAAACTGACTGGGTATGTAAACTTCTAAAGATGCAGAATTTGAGGCATATTTCTTTCCCATAACATATTAGGTTGGAGAATGTTCATTATAAATGTGATTTTTGCTTAAATAGTCAAATCAGTTCAATAGCAAGGTAGATATAGGGAGCACAAAATTTCCCTTGAGACAAATGTGTGGGAAGGTCCTGAGCTTTGGGGAAAGAACACCAGTAAGGCAGTATGAGTAGTAGAAGTATTTTTTTGAGTTTTACATGACAGATTCTTCTTAGATTGAAAGATTCCATCATCCAGAAAAGTTCCATAAAACAGGGAATAAGCAATTCAAAATAGCAGCAGAAATTTCCTGAAAATGACAAAACTTTATAGGCATACTTCCTTCCCAAGAGTATATGATTAATGAAGTCATTGAGGCTCAATCTCCAAATAATACATGTAACTATAACAGAGATTCTGAGATAAGTCTATTTCTCTGGAAGAAGCAGAGAAGAGGTGAACTGCCTAGCAGAGACATCCAAGTGGCTCACAACAACTTAACTCCTGGGAAGCATAGTCTCCAATCTTTTGAGCTACCTATATATTATTTAGTGTTCCCCTGGTTCTCACCTTTTGTGATATGTCACATATTATGGGGTGAACTTTAGTTATGCAGATAACTTTTCCTATGAATAGGCCTTCACCAATATTCCTCTGAGTAAACCAAATAAAAATTCATTGTTTCACCAAGCTAAAAGGGTTTTTATCTATACTTTGAAATGTAAAGGACTCCCTATCTGGAGTGAATAGATCTGTCTGTTCCATCTCTCCAGGAACAGTCTGTCACAGCAGTGAGACACTCTAGTCGATAAAGAAGACATATTGTATGAAGTTATTGACTTCATGTTGCTGAAAATGACTCATACCATTAAAAGACATTGAGTCAAAATACTTTGTGGCTGAATGCATGCACTAAAAAGCCATGTTAATTTTGTACTGAAATAGACCAATGCTGGGAAAAATGAGAAAATAAAGAATCTTAAGTCAATCGTTACTGTATTATCGTTGAAGATGTAGCTGTATGCAGAAAGCTGACCTTTAAAAATAGAAGGCTATTCTAGCTCTAAATAAGAAATTTAAAAAACCTCTCATTTTCCAGCAGAATTGGTATCAAATTTTATAGCTATTACAATAAATGAGGAAATTTTTAACTCTCATGTTTTCAATCCACTGGAAATAGGAGAAAACTCTGGAAGACTGCACTGTTTATAAAATAGTATTTGAGTATAAGATGAAAATAGCATAAAATCTTTCAGAGAACACTTAAAAATAGAGCATGGAGACAATGATCTGTATAGATTCATTCTTAATTACAAAATAAACCTGAAATTTGAACTTTAATATGTGTATGTTTTTAACACAGATTTTTGGAACAATTAGAATGTGAAAATTGCTTTGTGTCCCCAAATTCAAGATATATATCATCATCATGTTTTACATACTTATCCATCTTGTTGATAATCTTCTCTTGTTGATAGACTTCTCTTTACCATCTATTGATTAGCTTCCATCTCAAACATAATTTTTGTGTGTTTAAATTTTCCTTAGAATATGAAATTAATAGCAACTAAACAATATTGCAAATGCAGGGTCATCAGGACTTCAAGATCATTACAGGTAAATAGAAAAATCAATACCTGCCTAGCATTAGCTACTTGGGACAAAGTCTGAAGAAGTAAGACACAAAATAAGCAATGAAATAAAATAATGCAATAAATTATGCAGGAAAGCAAAATTTGTCAACAGGTTAAAACAAGGCTAGATTTTGAAATCATAATATTAGTACCATAATCAAAACTGAAATTTAAAAAGACTAATTCTCAAGAATTACCAGAATTTTAGGAAATAATTTAGTTTATAGAAAGCTTGCTGGAATTATGTGACTTCATGTGTGGCTGTTCTTCATGGCTTTTTGTGGATGCCAAAGATATAAAATGAATTGGGAACTTCTAAACCAGATTCTTGTTTTATTTAATAATTCAGATAAGCAAAGAAAAGCAGCAAGTAAATATTCATTCTGTGGAAGAAAAGTTAAGAAATTGAAATCAGAAATACTGCAGCTCTATCAGGTGGCTTTTAAGATGAGAACTACAGTAAAAGTAGTTGAAATTTTGATATATACAAGCTAAGAGATAGTGAAGAGAGGAGGTTAGACTTTATTTTACCTTGTGAGATAATCTAATTGCATAACAACAGAATGCTAGCGTTAGTGAATTAATGAAATTCTTCTATTGAGACACAGAGAGAGTTACAGAGACAATCTTCATGAGAGGCTAAAATCAGTTACATTTATAATTAAATATTAGAGAAATGATGCAAAAGTTCTTAAGAGCCCAGATAACCATATAAATAAGAAAATGCTACTGTGAAAGTATCAATAAGACTCAATTTAATGTCAAAATGTAATAATGTAAACTTTATTCAAGTCTTTCAGAGCTTGTCATTTATAACAATAAAAATTTCCAATGACAACATTTAATAATTTATGATGTTTTTATTTTAACTGATATGGAAGCATAAATTAAATATAAGCCAGCCTCCTTATATTGTCTTCATTTATACTTGTAAACCTATTAGAGTTTCAAGTTTCCTACAATATTAACCTCAGTTTTATTCTAAAAGAACTTTATATTTTAATCAAACTATGAATACTAAAAGAAACTTAGAAAAGTTTGTTAGCCAAAAAGTCAGCAGCTGTGAGTTGGCCAACTCACTCAACATACGATCTCTACTTTATATTGTTTATAAAGACACAGCTGCCCATTCTTTTTTGTCAGTCACAGGGAAATGAATTCATCATTCAATTGGTCCCTGAAGCTTCCAAACTGTATTCAACTTCAAAGATCTTCATTGTAGACAAAATCCTAAAACATTATGACCACTTATCTTGTGGAATATTATTCTTTATAATAGGGGAAATGGAGAGACAGATAGAGACAGATAGGCATAGGAAGAGAGACAGAGAGAGAGGCCCATTAATTTTCAATGTAAACCATTACAGTCAGCATTGACTATTGTCTCACTCATTGTTTACTATAGATTTTTTTGTTGGTGTGACAAAACCTCATAACAAAAAACAACTTGTGAATCAAAGGTTTATATAAATTTCTAACACTTATATCACAATCATAAATAAGGTAAGTCAGGATAGGAACTCAAGGCCAAAACCTTGAATTAGGAACTGATGCAGAGGCCATTAAAAAAGTACTGCTTACCAGATTGATTGCCATGGCTTTCTCAACCCAAATCCTTACACAATCCAGGACCACATTTCAAGGGTTGCCTGGGAACTCTCCCACATAAATCAACAGTGAACATCAATAAAGAAAATGCCCTATTTCCATCAATTTGCATGCAAAATTCAAAATGTCTTTTTATTTTTTTCTGCTGAGTCATACTCTAGTGCGTATATATTCCATACTTTATCCATTCTTCCATTGAATGGCATCTATGTTAGTTCCAGGATCTGGCTATTACAAATAATGCTGCTTTGAACATAGCTGACCAAATGCTTTTGAGGTATGATTGGGCATCTCTTGGGTATATTCCCAAGAGTAGTATTGCTGGATCCTGAGGTAGGTTGATTCCCAATTTCCAGAGAAACTACCACACTTATTTCCAAAGTAGTTGCACAAGTTTGTGTTCCCACCAGCAATGGATGAGTGTTCCCCTTATTCCACATCCTCTCCAGCATAGGCTATCATTGGTGTTCTCGATTTTAACCATTCTGACCAGTGTAAGATGGTATAAGTTGTTTTGATTTGCATTTCCCTGATTGCTAAGAAAGTTGAACATGTACTTAAGTGTTTCTTGGCCATTTGAACTTCTATTGCAAACTCTCTGTTCAGTTTAGTACCCCATTTTTAATTGGGTGAATTAGAATTTTAAAGTCAAGTTTCTTGAGTTCTTTATATATTTTAGAAATCAGACCTTTGTCTGATATGGGGTTGGTGAAGATCTACTCCCATTCAGTAGGATGTCTTTTTGTCTTAATGACAATATCTATTGCTTTACAGAAGCTTCTCAGTTTTAGGAGGTCCCATTTTAGAGAGGGTTCCTGAACTGTCCTTGCCCTACTATCACACTGACGATTACCTCGAATATCACTATAGAATCTTTGTCCAGCAAGGATGGAGATAGAGATAGAGACCTTCATAGGAGCAACAGACTGAGCTCCCAAGGTCCAGCTGAAGAGCAGAAGGGGGGAGAAGATGGATGGACAAGGAAGTCAGGACCTCGAGGGGTTGGTCCACCCACTGAGACAGTGTGACCGTTCTAATGGGAGCTCACCAAATCCAGCTGGACCGGGTCTGAATGAGCATGTGATCAAACCGGACTCTCTGATTACGGCTGACAATAGGGGCTTACTGAGAAGCCATTGATAAAGGCACTAGAACTTGTTTTTATGGCATGTTTGGCTTTTTTTGGATCCTAGTCTATATGGATGCACAGATCCTTAGGTCTGGATGTAGGTGGGAGGGCTTTGGACCTCCCAAAGGGCAGGGTTCCCTGCCCTCTCTCAAGCATGGAGGGGGATGGAGGAGGGTGAGTGGGGGAGTGGTAGGGGATTGGGAGGAGGGAAGGAAGTGTAAGTATTTGAAAGGGAAAATTTTTAAATTAAAAAAGAGAAAAGAAAATGCCATATACACATGCCTACTGTCCCATTCTATGGAGATAATTCCTCAACTAAGATCCTATCTTACAAGATGATCTCAGATAGTGTCAAGTTGGTGAGGAGAGTGAGGGAAGGGGAAACTGAGTTAGATAGCATTTTGGTATTTAGTATTCCACTATGGTTTAATTTTTTTATAAAATTAAAAAACTATTAGTTTTAGTAGTGTCATATTCTTCCCATTGTTATTCATTAAAATAAATTAAAAATTAAGGAGGCACTTAGCAGAATATTTCATGTTTCAAAATTTTGCTTTTGTTATTTTGTATTATAATATAATTGACTCCCCCTCCCTTTCCAGTTCAAAGAGCAGTTAGGGTTCCCTGCCTGTGGGAAGTTCAAGGTCCTCCCCCCTCCATAGAGGTCTAGGAAGGTGAGCAACCAAACACATTAGGCTCCCACACAGCCAGCACATGAAGTAGAATCAAAGCCCAGATCCATTGTC
>LOEQ01002066.1:113409-124600 GCA_001685075.1 Bramus lutescens | reverse complement strand
GAGATCTCTGTGTGATTTTCTTTGGGGCTTGCCAGCTGTGGGGTACCAGGTGGGTTGGAAACCCCAATGAGCAGGCCCTCATGTTACACTCAGTGCTCTCTGGCTGCTTGCTCAGCAGTTACTCCCCTGTACCTGTTCTGGTGGAGTTTACTGTCTCTGGACTAGGTCACTGGCTCAGTTGTAAGTGGTTCTTTAAAGTCCCTTAGCACCATGAGAATAACATATAATTCTGCCTTCTGGATATAATGATAAGGGTTTTATTCTACCTTATTTAATTCTTCTGATCTGTAACCTGCCTTCCCTGATTTATTTGCATCAGTATAAAATGTATGGTCTCCAGTTATTGGAGCATCATGTACAGTTCGGGGAAGAATCTAAGAAGTTCTCTTTATAAGGTTAAGTCTATCACTTTTGAGATAATTGTTATTAATCTCTCTCCAAAAATTAGCACAAGCTCTTTACCATGGTTCATTGCCTTCCCATAACAGTTTCATTTCATCAGTAGTAAAAGGCACTGTAATCTCTGCTGGGTCTATACCTGCTAATTGACGAAGTCTCAATTTACCTTTTACAATTAATTCAGAGACCTTTTCCACATAAGTTTTTAATTTTTTACTTGGCTTATGTGGTAAAAGATCCATTCTAAGATAATAATGTTCATCTGCATTAAAATTACTGTAGGAGAAATTCTGGAAGGCAATATGAATAGAATAAAATTAAGATTTAGATTCACTCTATCCACATGTGCCTCCTGTAATTTCTCCTCAACAATTGCCAATTGGTTTTCTGCTTCAGTTGTTAATTCTCTGGGACTATTCAAGACTTTCTAACCATCCAAAGTTTTGTTTAAATAAATTATTAGATCAGGTGTTATCCCAACAGCTGGTTGTAGACTGGAAATATCTCCTAACAATCTTTGAAAGTCATTAAGAGTCGGCAACCAGTCTCTCTTAATTTGTGCCTTTTTTGTTCTAATTTTTTGGTAAACTTATTTTATAACCTTGTGACTTGACAGAATCTCTTCTCTGTATGTTTTTTAGGAGCAGTTTGTAATCCCCATTTAGGCAAACTTTCTTTACTTCTTCAAACATTCTTTCTATAGTACCTATGTTTGAATCAGATAGCAAAATGTCATCCATGTAATGGTAAATTATAGACTTAGAAAATTGCTTATGTATTATTTCCAATGGCTGACTTACAAAGTGTTAACACAGAGTGGGGCTATTTGACATTTCCCTGTGGGAAGATAGTGCATTGATATCTCCTAGTAGGCTGAGAATTATTATAAGTAGGAGATTTGAAGGCGAATTTTTCTCTATCCTTTTCTTGTAAAGGTATAATGAAGAAGCAATCTTTCAAATAAATAACTATAAGAGGCCATCCTTTTGGTAATAAAGAAGGTAGAGGAACTTCAGATTGTAGAGAGTCCATAGGTTGAATTACCTTGTTGACAGCTTTTAAATCTGTCATCATTCTCTATTTATACCAGATTTCTATTTAACAACAAATACAGAATTCCAAGGGCTGGTTGATTCTTCAATAAAGTAATCATCTAGTTGTTCTTGTACCAGCTATTCTAAAGCTTGCTGCTTTTCTTCAGTTAGAGGCCATTGCTTAACCCATATTGGTTTTTCAGTTAACCATTTTAAAGGTAGGGTTGTTGGTACCTATAAAGGTTTGCTAGTTGCTTTATGTTCTTGTACAGCCTGAATGGCAGCTTTGTGTATAGTAACATATGATATCCTTCTCAGAATTATGAGTTCCTGGGGCTGCAGGAATGTTAATCTGCATATTCCACTGCTGCAACAGGTTATGACCCCATAAATTTATTGTAATATTAGCCACATATGGCCTCAGCTTCCCTCTCTGACCATTTGTCCCGTTGCAATCAACCCATCTCATGCTTTATTTAGCTTAAATATGGATCCAGTTCCTAGTAATTGAACATCTACCTCTTAAAGAGGCCAAATTTGATGCCATGATTCTGGCATACCTGTGTCTGTAAAACCAACAATTACAATGCCATATATATACACTCTTAGCTTTGGTTTTTGATTATTTATAGACATTTACCACATTATACATTTTTTATTTCCTATTGGAATTTTTGATTAATCCTCCATGTTTATTACATAAACCAGAACAGTATGATTTTCACAGAAGGCTCTGGATTTCTTTTTAAATTTTCCTAGTGAGATATGTTCTCCACTCTCCACAGTGACTGGGAATTACTGGACCACTTTTGATGTGGGGGCCTGTGAGAGGCCCCTCAAGGAGTTTCCTGATGGTGTCGGGTTACCTTGTCTATCTTTTGTTGATCTGCATGTATTGGTCCAATGTTGGCCTTTTCAACACCTTCCACATATACCTGAAGACTGAGTCCTCCTATTCTTGCCATTCTCGTAGGAGATGTTATTCCTAGGAATTCCTTGTCTCTAATCCCTTCTCAGATGTCCTATTCTACCACAATTAAAACATTTGCCATTTTGATGTCTCCTCATTCCTTTGGAAATTGCTTTTTCTACCCAAGATTCAGTATTATATTCAAATGTCTCAATGTTTCCTGTATGTAGGATCCATTTGTCCATAGGTGCTGATCTAATTTTAATGGCCCAAGTAACTTTTTACATTCTAAGTTGGCATTTTCAAAAGTCAGAGATCCAATAAGTATTGATCTAGCATCTGGGTCTGTTACCCCTATTTGCACAGCCTTAGTTAATATTTGTGAAAAATAATTAAACTGTTTTCTCTGGCCATATTTAACCCTGCTATACAATTCAATTCATTTTCCTAGTTTTTGAACTCCATTCCAAGCATTTGAAGCTGCTTTGTGGCATATGGACAAGGTTTGTTCATTGTAAAGAGTTTGAACTTGTGGATCAGCATAAGTTCCATCACCAAGAATTTGATCTTTGGAAGTCTCAAGTACTTTTGCTTTTCCATGTTGTTTGAAAAGTTTAGACTCTTTTTTGAAATAATATTTAAACATCAACTAGGACCCATCATCCAAGACCGCTGAATCTAGTCATGTGGTCTCATCTTAATGCTAGACTAACTTCTCGTGCATTTTGCATTTGTTAGGGAGATGATAAAGACAAGTTATTCTAGCAAATTTCTTTAGGTGCAATAATATTTTAACTCTTTTTTATTTTTTATTAAAAATTTCCACCTCCTCCCTTCCTCCCATTTCCCTCCCCTTCCCCTCCCCTCCCCCTCCTTCTCTAGTCCTAAGAGCAGTCAGTGTTCCTGGCCCTTTGAGAAGTCCAAGGACCTCTCCCCTCCATCCAGGTCTAGGAAGGGAAGCATCCAAACAGACTAGGCTCCCACAAAGCTTGCCCATGCAGTAGAATCAAAACCCAGTGCCATTTTCCTTGGCATCTCAGTCATCCAGATTAAGAGAGTCCAGTTTGATCACATGCTCCATCAGTCCCAGTCCAGCTGGCTTTGGTGAGCTCCCATTAGGTTAGTCCCACTGTCTTAGTGGGTGGATGCACCCCTCATGGTCCTGACTTCCTTGCTCATGTTCTCCCTCCTTCTGCTCATCATATAGACCTTGGGAGTTCAGTCCAGTACCCCAATGTGGGTCTCTTTTTCTATCTCCATCCATCAACTTTATATGGAAAAAGAACAGGATAGCCAAAACAGTCCTATACAATAAAAGTACATCTGGAGACATTACCATCCCTGACTTCAAACTCTGTTACAGAGGTACAGTAATGAAAACAGCTTGGTATTGGCACAAAAACAGAGATGTGGACCAATGGAATTGAATCAAAGACCCAGATATTAATCCACAAATGTATGAACACCTGATTTTCAACAAAGGAGCTAAAAGTATACAATGGAAGAAAGAAAGCATCTTTAACATATCGTGCTGGCATAACTGGATGTCAACCTTTAGAAGAATGAAAATAGATCCATATCTATCACCATGCACAAAACTCAAGTTCAAATGGACTAAATACCTCAATATTAATCTGAACACAATGAACCTGATAGAAGAGAATTTGGGAAGTAGTCTATAACACATGGGCACAGGAGACCACTTCCTATGCATAACCCCAGTAGCACAGACAACAAGAGCAACAATGAAAAAATGGGACCTCCTGAAGCTGAGAAGCTTCTGTAAAGCAAAGGACACTGTCATTAAGGCAAAAAAAAAAACCTACTAATTGGGAGAAGATCTTCACCAACTGAGCATCAGACAAAGGACTGATATCCAAAATATATAAAGAACTCAAGAAACTAGACATTAAAACTCTAATTAACCTATTTAAAAAATGAGGTGCTGAACTGACCAGAGAATTCTCAACAGAAGAAGTTCAAATGGCCAAAAGATACTTAAGGTCATACTCAACCTCCTTAGCGATCAGGGAAATGCAAATCAAAACACCTTTGAGATACCAACTTACACCTGTCAGAACAGCTAAAATCAAAAACACCAATGATAGCCTATGCTGGAGAGGATGTGGAGTAAGGGGAACACTCATTCATTGTTGGTGGGAATGCAAACTTGTGCAACAACTTTGGAAATCTGCATGGCGGTTTCTCAAACTGGGAGTCAACGTACCTTAGGTGTAATAATCTTTATTGTTCAGCAGGTCATGTGGTTGCAGTCTCGACCAGAATCTATGCAACCAGTGGCAACACAAAAGGTCCTGAGCAGCTTTAGTTTCCAGCCTTGGTACTAGTTAAGTACTAGAAATATGCTTTGCATGACAAATTATAAACAACTAAATCCATACATGGAATAAGAAAGCCAGAACTCACGGGCAGGGAGCACAAACTGGAAGCTGCACAAGTCACCATGTAGCAAGGAACTGTGCCAAGGAACTGCATCAAGGACATGGCAGTGGGGGCAGGGCTGGGCCATGCATGCACTTGGGATATTTCCAAGTCACCACACATAGTAAGCTCTGCTGTGGTGGGAGTTCTACAATAAACAGCTTAGGTAAAAGCAAGCCAAGCAGACAAGGTTGGGACCCTTTCTGGGCCATGGACCAATGGTTGGGCCTTTAGGCCATCCACACTGTATGTGTGGAGTCTGAATTTATGTGGGAAGCCAGATGAAGAAGGACACTTAGAGAAATCCCAAAATGGCTCAGAATTGAGAATAGAAGGTTATTTATATGTCAATAGACTCACAAGTCACATTCTGCTGCTAGAATGAGGAACACCAACTAAATCCAGCAGCTGGAAAAGAAGCTAGACATGGGCTTTGCATCAGCATACATAGTATAAGAGGCCATGCCCAAGTGGCCAGGTAACTTAAAGGCTACTTGCAGTAGGAATTCCTACAACACCAGTTGGCATAGATTATTAAATGAAACAGGTCGTGTGTGATGTGATTTCTCTTTCTTTGAGTTTTTGGAGTGAGTATGTGAAGATCCTATAATATAACTGCCATCGTTCTACACTACTGACCAGAATAGATGATAAGGCTTTATTTCTGAAAACAACAAAAACTTATACAGATACATATAAATCAAACTGGACTGTCCTGGAAGTCTTGTTTTTGTTGACTGATGCCTATCATGCTGGAATATGCTATGGTGACTTCTAGGTGTTTACTTATATTCTTTGGTATTTTCACATCTTTATGTATTCCAATTATACATTGCATTTTTTCCTCTAAAATATTTGTACTATGTTCGTGCTTCAGCAGATATTGATATCACATGCTTTATGAGACTATGTAGAAGCAGTGGAAAATTAAAGAGCAGTAAATCCCTAGGTTATCTTTAATACTATTAGTAAAAAAAATGGGTTTTGGAGTCAAGCAAGATTGAGTTGATTCACATTTTAGTAATCTCCCTATAGGTCTTTATGCTTCATATAATAACCTATAATTTTAATGTTATAGTCTAGAAACAGTATTATCCACAAGTTAAAACTAAAAGGAAGTGAACAATTATAGGCCTTCAGAGAACTCAGTTGAACACTGCAGAACATGTAAAGTCTCCATTAGCTTCTATTATCCTGTCCAGTGTTTCTAAAATTATTTGGCACTCACTGAATATTCTGCATCTGATTAATCATTATCCACATTTCCTATTAAATTATCATTTGTACTTTTGTATTATTTATTCTGGCCAGCATTGTATTTTTTAACTGTTTGTCAAAATCAATATTAAAATAATACTGTACAAATTTCAATGAAGATTAGTAGTAAATGAAAGCCAATTAAGTCCATCCTTAGCTATATAGGGTTTCATTGGATTTTCATAGAAAAATCAATTTTCATCTTTGTCAAAGTAATGTCTGCAAGGAGTATTTTATCAATGCTTTGAAATCTTCACATGCCTTTCCAATATTTATAGGTTATTTCCCACTCTTTGTTATGCATGGCTGGGCTTGGCAGAGATTATCTGGGCTATTCCTCACAAAGAAGTTGTCATGTACAATAATAATGCAATTGCTCTCTTCTCGTAATTAGAATTCACAGAATAACCATGTTTCTGTGCCTTTTCTTTATAACTGATTTTGTCACATGAACTGACTTATTGCAGTTTTGAACCCTTTCTCCATCTCCCACATCAGCATTGGTTTTGATTATGAAACAACCCAGCGTTACACTGAATGCACTATAAAACTAAAATTTCCTTTATCAGTGCATAGCTGATGTTAACGAATTGAGCACTGTTCTTGCTTTCTCCAAAGTCAGTAAATTGTAATGGCTTTTATAGTGTCTTTTAGCATTTAGTTCTTTTTTTTCTGACACACTAATATTTTGTAGAGTTTTGCAAGAAAAAATATTTTCCATTGAAATATAATACTTTTATCTCATTTTAACTCTATTTCTTTTCTCTCTGTCTTTCATTTTAGCCATCTGTTTATACTGGAATGTTGTTACACTAATGTTAGTAAATGCAAGAACTTTCCATATTCTAATTCCATAAGATATTCTATTAAATAACTCAAAGTAACATTTACCAATTTTATGTTATAATATGATAAATAAACTGGTCATTTTTGTTCATATCAAATGATACACCAAACTTTGGAATTTAAACTCATAGCCACATATCAGCTTCATTTATGACTACTAATATTCTTTACCTCACCGATCACTCATTGAAATTTTGATTTAATGCCCTAATTTCCAATGCTTTCAAGTATTCAATTCTAACATGTCATTTGGTAGTTTTTATTCTTTATCTTAACATAATATAAAAAGTTTTTATCAGTTCTTTGATAGTTTTGTATGTATTTTAGTAAAATTCACCTCTCTCCCATGGCTACTCCCAGGTCTTCTCTTCCTTACTCAGTTAGGTGTCCTTTTGGTCCACTTTCAAGGCAAATTTGTGCAGCCAAAATATTTTGGATATGCAATCTTGCACAGGAGTACGATCAGCACATCAGAGATGTGACCACTCTTACCCCCTAATGTTTATTATCAGAATAAAGACTGACTGCAGCTTTCTGGTATGAAATAAAAACTACAACTGATAAAAATCAAAGAGAAGCATGTTTCAAGAGTTAAATATAACAGTCTCCCAAAATCATGTCTGAAATAATAAACCAAGGTGTGATGCTATCAGATGTTGAATGTCTTGGGAAGTGATTTGGTTTTGAGGGTAATATTGTCACTAGAAACGGATGACTAGTAAAAACCTGACATGAATGCCCCAAAGGGATGAAAATTCTGAAAGAGAATGGATGCCAACATAGGATATACTGGCAGATTAAACTATCCATCACAATTTAAAGTGAAAAAGATTACATGAAAAAGGAGACAAAGGAATTTATGCCTATGAAATAAACACTAAGAAGGATATAGTTTAGGTGGAAAAAGATAAATTAGGTGATTAATTTTGATCTTGGGAACAATCTAATATGTGACTAATAATTCTACACATATGCAGCAAATTCAAGTGTTTCCAATTTGAAAAAATAAAAAGCAAGCATTGGAAGCCACAGATTAACCCTAATACATTCATTATTTGTGATTTGAATATAGTAACTTCACCAAACAAAAGGCAGTTTAGATATCAAAATTAAAATAAAATAAACATAGAAACACTAGATTAAATTATACCAACTATAACAAACAGACAACTCTAGAATATTCATTACAGAATATGTGCTGATGACCACATATAGGTAAACAGATTGATTATTAATAAATAAACACATCTTTTTCTCTGCCCACAGTAGAATAAAGCTTGAAAATAGGGATCTTAAATAACATATTGTTCCATAATTATTACTAGTTTATCATAAAAATGAAGGAAATGGAAGTAACTGGAAATGAATCCATGCAAAAACATAAAATACTATTAAAAGCAATCATAACAAGGATATTTGTAGCTCTAAATGCTTACATTGAAAACATCAAAAGCACTGGGCAGTGGTGACACACTACTTTCTTCCCAGCACTTGAGAGCCAGAGGCAAGCAGATCTCTGTGAGTTTAAGTCCAGCCTGGTCTATAAGAGTTATTTCCAGGATAGGCTCCAAAGCTACAGAGAAACCCTGTCTTAAAAAAAATGGCACAAATAAGTAGCTCAATAATACTTTTTCAAGACTTTAGGAAAATGAAAATAAAGTTATAATTTGACAAAAATAAAGCAGTATCTCTACAGTTGTTCATAGAGGATTTAAAAAGAGATAAAAATAATTGGGGTTAAACGACAGCACTACACATGCACTGACCTACATATTCAAGCCCACCACACAAACGTTAGTATTGTGAAATACTGGACTCATCCTCCATTCCTGAATTAGAGAAGGCAAAGCTTTTATTTGTTTACCCACTCCATTAAAGATATTAGACATGTGTAGACTTCATGGTTCAGTTAATTTAATTATGTTTTCAGATGGTTAGTTTACTTATTATTCCTTTGTATATGGAGCTTTGGTGACTAAATTTGGACTCCTTGCACAGGAGGACATTACCTACTTGAATAAACTTAAGAACATGTGATTTAATCGGTGCAATTTTACGGACTGTTACTTCTCTCATGACTCTGATATTTGTTTTTCTTTTCAGTTCTACTTTCTCTGTCTCATACCCATGCTGTAGCCACTCAGTGTCTAAAGTGTCTTGATTAGATGTACCATCTACAGCCTTACAGACAGATGTCCCTTACACTAAAGTACAACAAAGAATCCAGCCTCTGTAGCATGCAAACAGAAGCCTGCCATAAAAATAGCATCTAAAAGAAAAACTATTATGAAAAAAACCTAATAGATGTTCATATTTGTAGCTGAGTGGTGCAATATTTCCCACATAGACAGAAATTTGAGAAACAAACAAGCTTCCATGACACCCTCACTAAAACAAAATAACAATGTCAGCAAAAAGAGTTCAGTTTGGCTGCATTTTATCTTATCATCATAAAGGAAGAAGGTTCCAATTATAATTTAACTTGTGATAAAATATAATTATATTACAAACAAGTATTTATGAGTACTATTTGACTAGTAAAAAAAAAACAAACAGAGGAGGACCACATGGAAGAATAAAGGCCTTCTGCTGGTTGTCTTTTTCACATTTTTTCTAATTGTTATAATCACTGAATTACTATTAATTGAATTATAATAATCAAGATAAAGACAAATTCACCTGCACATAGATGATGAATTAACATGAAGAATGAAGGCTACACATTCACGAAGAACTTTAAGGGACTGTAAACCCTGAAGGCACTTAGAGCAGTGGCCCTTTCTAATGGGAGAATGAAAGAACTTCCCTCCAAGCTGTTGCTGCATTGAGACTGCAAGTTCTGTATGGTCGGTCACCTTTGTGGTAGGAAGAAACCAATGTTTCAGCTTCGCTATATGTGTGCTTACTTACTGCTTTTTCAGGGCCTGAACCAAGAAAGCTGACCATCTTAGGTCTTTAGTCTACACAAAGCTATACTCACTGCTGATGGCACTTTATTTCTGAACTGGTGAGATAAAAAATAATATAAACAAAACAGAATGCATCTTGTTTATGCACTGTAGTTTTGTTCTTTTTCTTAGAATACTATTATTGCTTCCCCCAAGAGAGTGCATGTGTATAGTTGTTCAAGGAATATACACATATCTCACAATGTGTGTGAAGGTCAGTGGACAATTATGTGAATCTCTCCTTCAATTTTGTTGATCAAGTGGTCTTCTAGTATCTATCACTATGAAGCATATCACAGGCTCTCTGATCTGTTGCTTCCAGGTGATTCTTCAGCCCTGGTTCCCCATACTGTTTTGGGAGTGCTAAGATTACAGATTTCACAACACACGGGTTTTTTGCACATATTCGCAGGGACCAAATTCATCTTGTCAAGCATGCATGACAAGTATTTTTATACATAGAGACATCTCGCAAGTTACCTAATCATGGTTATTAAACTCATATAGTATGAGAAATTTTTCATAAATTTTAATAGAAAACCAAATCACAGAATCTCCTGGAAATTAAGAATGACATGCTGTAGTGGGGGATATTTCCAATGCTTTGTTTTCATTGTGTTTTACATGAAATAACAGAAAAATGAAGGTCATGAATTTAAGAATAGTAGATCACTGCAAATAAGTACTATGTTTGTAAGCATATTGAAAGGCATATAGAATGTTTACATCTAAATAACTAACCATTTTTATTTTATGTTACCCTTTGTTGTATTATACACTTTTCTAATTTTATGTTATACAAAATGGTTCATGGTCTGGAATGATATAGTTCAATGCTACAGTGCTTTTCTGGGAAGCTTAAGGACTGGAGATGCAAAACTCAAGTTGGAAAAGTCCAGCAAGACTTTACAAGCTTGTAATTGCAGCTCTAGAGATGAAGGTAAGGGCAGAATTCCAGAGATGTTTGGCAAGCATGCACAGTCTGTTTGACAAAGTGCACATAAGTTAGAGAACCTGTCTCAAAACTAAGCTGGACTTGCTCCTGAGAGCCAACATCAAAGATTGTTCTCTGGCATCCAGAAAAAATGAATTCTCCACAGACATATGGGCATGCATATGCATGAGTGCACAGAAACACACACATACACATATAATCAATTATATGTATCATACAACAGCACAAATCTAAAAGTAGCCCAGTATTGTTGGGAAAGGGATAGCTCAAAGATTGTGATAACTAACAAATATTATGTTTAAAACATTCCTCTTTTAATAGTTTAATATCTTTTTGATGTAGAAGTGTCTTCTAACTATCTGTTGCTTTCATTGGTTAATTAATAAAGAAAACTGCTTGG
>LOEQ01002066.1:58417-80575 GCA_001685075.1 Bramus lutescens | reverse complement strand
GATTTGCTGTTTTCTTTGATCAGTGTGTTTATTTTCTCTATAGTGTCTTCAGCATCTGAGATTCTTTCTTCTATCTATTGTATTCTGTTGCTTATGCCTGTCTCTGTAGTCTCTGTTTGTTTTCCTAGATTTTCCACATCTAGCCAGACCTTGGTTTGTTTTTTCTTCATTGCCTCCCTTTCAGTTTTCAAGTCTTAATCTGTTTCCATTATCTGTTTGATTGTTTTTTTTTCTTGGTTTCCTAGGGTGCCTTTTAGGGATTTATTCATTTCTTCAAACTTTTTGTTATTCTTCTAATCCATTTCTTTAAGGCAGTTTTTCACATCCTGTATAAGGGACTCTATCACTTCCATAGTGTATTTTTTCTACTTCTTCTGAATTAGGGTGTTCAAGTCTTCCTGTTGTATGTTCACTTGGTTCTGGTGTTATCATGCTGTTTTTCAGGTTGTTGGAGGAATTCTTACATTGGCACTTGCCCTATGTCTTCTTTCAAATGCTCTCCGATGGATCTTCTGGTACAGGATCAGGGCACCTTGCTGGCCAGGATCCTTGCAGACAAAAGGACTATCTTGCTGCCTGCAGCCTTAGTGAAAAAAAGGACTTCTCACCCGGTTGCACTCACCACCCCACCCCAGAACTCAAACAGGCTGAGCTTGGGTTCTTATGACCCCGAAGAAGGGAAGGAGTGGCTTGGTACAAGCTGGGATGGGATAGGAAGAGAGAGGCATTAGCCAGGGGGAAAAGCCCCTGCATAATGACCAGAAAGTTTAGGGGGTTGTGGAATGTCTGTGCTCCCTTTCCGGGGCTTCTGCCGCCTGGTCAGGAACCCACTCACCCCTCCAATGTATCTTCTGGTACAGGGTCAGTGCCCCTTGCTGTCCTGGGACCTCACAGACAAAGGTCATAAGTTATTTTAGATTAATGCTGTATGAAAGACACTATGGAAAGGATGCAATAGAGCAGGTCCAACCTACCAAAAATGTATTGTGGGTAAATGACTGATATGGGATACCTCTCAGTATGATGTGAATGTGTTATATTACCATTTGTTAATAAAGATTGTTCTTTGGCCAATGGCAGAGAAGAATGGAGCAAGGCGGGAATTTCAAGCAGAGGTACAGAAGAAAAGGCAAAATCAGGGAGATGCCATGTTGCTGCCAATGAAGAAAGATGTCAGTGGCCAGCTAGAATCTTATCAGTAGTCCACAGCCCTGTGGTGACTCACAGAATGTTAGGAATGGGTTAAATGAAGTTGTAAGAGTTAGTTAAAAATATGCCTGAGATATATTAATTACATATATATGTAATTAATATAGTTTCTGTGTCATTAATTGGGTCTGGGTGTCCAGGAACTGAATGGGCAGTTTTGGTCTACAAATTACCTGGATAGCAAATACTAAAAAATGTTATTACTATTCAATAATATTTTGTAATAAAATGTTAAAATATCACAAATTTTATCTTAGCAAAATATGAGTACAAATAAATAATCATAAAAAAGATATTTAATGGCCATACCTGAAGTCAAGCATTCAGGTAATGTTATATGAATGGAGCTGATTGTATTTTGGAATATGCATATATGCTGAACTTGTTGTACTTAGGAATATACATATACATATATGCTGGCAATAACTATTAGTGAATAAAGAAGCCATGAAGTTGAAGAAGATTTGGGGACATAGAACAGTTTGGCAGTAGAAAAGAGAAGAGAGAAATATTGTAAATATGTTATAATCTCATCAATAACTTAAAAAATACTCAGCATTAGAAGTCATCATTAAACAAGTAGTTGCAAGCAACAATCAATAGTAACACACCATTACTTTCTGTTCTGTTAGCCAGATTCATAACACAGGTAATGCCTAATACTGGTAAGAAAATAAAGCGAAGTTTTGAAGGGAATGTAAAAGACAGAAGAGACTTTGGAATATATTTTGGCATTCGTTTAAAAAACTAAATAATTGTTTATTTTCCAATAAAGAATATATGTTCTTTGAGATTCATTCACAAGAGTTGAAAGTTAATGTTCCCACACAGAAAATCTTTCACGAGTTTTATAACAGTTTCTGCTGAAAAGCCTAGAAACCGTGGAATGTTTCCTTGAAAAGAGTTAACCAAAAGTGTGATGAGTAATGTGCTAGTTAGATGTCATCTACCAGACACAGACAAAGTTTGCATGCAAAAAATGGATCTCAGTTAAATAATTTCCTAAACCAGATGGCTCCAGGTCCAATCTATGAGCCATTTTCTTGATTAATGTTTTTTGTAGGATAGGCAATGTCTCTGAATCAGCAATGGAAAGGTATTTACTCTTGCCTCCGTTATTGAGGGACAAAGATACAATGCAACAACGATAACAACACAACAAAACATCAAAATTACATCTCACCAAGGCTCCATAAAGACTTGAATCAGCTTCAATTGCTTTCTGAAACATCCACATTCAGGCATTTCTCTCCTGAATAATGAACCATTAATAAATACCCAGGACACCACAGGTTTAGATATTTAGGTGAGTACTTATATGCTGTTTACAAGTAGGTATCCCCACATTAACCCCTGTGGTAAGCCTATGTCAACTAGTTGTTTATATTGCTTACTGTACCTTAACTCTGTGCTTCTGTAAAACAGGCAAGAATGAGAATCACCACACCATATTATGTCCCAGAGGATAATTCCTGCAAAGAGCTCTCCTCCTACCCATGACACAAAGCATACTCAATTTTCAGTAACATTTAGGCTACACAGCATTAAAATCAACCACACATTCATCTTCTATTGAACAAATACCAATATTCTCCAGATTCCTTGCTGAGAATACACTACCAACAGACAATACATTCCTCACTCAATAATCTACTTACAGCACTCCTTCCTTGTATTTTCCTGGTCCGGTTCATCTGGATTTGCTTAAAGGTGTATAGAAGAAGACATCATTCTGGATTTTAGATACTGACACATCATACAATTAGACATTCCCCTTTTTCCAGTTTTACTCTTCCCTTGAGTATAGCAACTATCTCTCTATGCAGTAATTATTATAGTGAATATACTCTCTTTTTAGTGACATTTATTTGATAAGATCAACCTTCAGTCTCAGTGGCAAAGATATACAATGCCGAAATACTTATATGGTTTTTCAAAACCATGTGGAAGCATTGTTCCAAAATAAATTGTGTATTAACATAACAATAAGAACTTTTTTGTTTTATCTTATTGTAATATATTTTCTAATGAGGGAGAAAAGGAGAAGATTCTGAATGGAAGAGATGGTGTTGAGACTGGGATAAGTAGAGGGAGGGGAAACTGTAATTAAGATACATTGTATGAAAGAAGAATTTATTTTCAAGAATGAAAAATTTCAAAATATGAAGATTTATTCAAACTGAAAAAAATTCAAGATATTTTATTTAAACAAAAATTATGGAAAAGGACTAAGCAGTTAAATTAACTATATTATTATAAGGACAAAAAAGGAAATGGTTCCAAACAATGATAAAGAAAGAAGTAGAGAAAGATTATATATACATATGTATATATATATATATATATATGGAAATAGAAAGTCAAGACATTTAGTGTTACTTTTGTCATCCTGTCAAATTTTATAACTCTGAAGATAAGAAATATTATGTTTCTATTTCACCTCCTCACTATCAAATAAAACTGAGAAATAGGACATTTATACATATAAAGTTTGAACAAGAATATAACATTCAGACAATTTTATTGTATAATTGTAGAAAGTTCAATGAAAGTCAGAACCTATGAATAAGATATTATAGGGAGCAATTGTCTAGAGCATTAAAATGATAAAGGTATAGATAAAAATATATTTGAATTATAACCACATAAATGACCACATTTTCTTTAATTAATATTTCATAAGTTATATAAGCTTAAAATTCTAAGCATTATATCTCTATATATTCCTAGGAATTCAAAATAAAAGAGCATATAATTCATTTACTAAGTTATATTTTATGTTGAAATGTACTTTGATAAATGATTACAAATATATTTTCATTTCCACATAATCTGTAGATTACAGAAACCAAGACAAGTAGGATATCACTAATTGCTACAGGAATATATAGTAAAACATCAATTAAATAATACAAGCATGTTTCTCATACAGGCAAAATGATTTAGAGTAACTTAAAAATTTGCAAAAAAAATGGCACATGAAGTGCTTAAAATACTAGGCAAAAGAAGCATTATAAATAATGGCAAACCATAAATAATTTTATGGTTGAAGAAGCCTGATATTTCTGCCATTCTAGAGGTGGATGAATTTGATATTTTGATGTCTGCATGTGAGACAATCAAGGAAGGCACAGAGAGATTGCACTTAATATATTTGGGAGAGTAGTCTGGAATGACATGACATGTCAAGGGTCTTGCTTAGAATAATAATATTTTTTCCTAGTCGTGTTCTTTTCTGTAAGTTGATTCCTCTTGGCTCAGTTAAGTTCCTTGCAATCTGGGGACTGTCTTTAATTAATCAGAATCTTCTGTGGACTTTTCTTGGCTTCTGGATAAGACATTCTCTAGCATTTGCTAATGCAGGCTTCATGATTGCAATTCCATGTCTAGTCGCCTTTCTTTAAATCTCTGAGTTTCTACTTAATTAGGAGAGAGCAGGCAAAAACATTCTGTAAAACTTTTAGTTTGGCTTTCAAAACTGACATTCTTGTTCCATCTCTCAAAGTTATACAAGGAGAGATGACTGTCTTTAGATTTGCTATCACAGACACCATATGGAACACACTAACTACCTGACTAGAAGCTAACTGATGAAAGATGAAAGTGTACCTGAATTATAACAGGTGATGATTAGGATATTGAATTCATTATTATCAATAATTTTAGAGCCACTTTGTCATTAGTCCTTTGCCTTTAATTCTCTAGGCATGCATTTATCCTTCTGTGGTCTGATTAAATCATTCCTGATGAGTAGAGAGAAACCAGGCCAAATGCAGAGAACCATATGGAGTCTAATTTTATACTCATCTATGACAAACAACTTACTTGTGGTTTAAGACAACCTCTAAAATTTAGATATTTGGTTAACTCATGAGAAACAAATTGCAACGTCATCATGCATGCTAAGTTTAATTTGGAAAGAAAGACAGAAGTAGTATATATCTAATAAACTGTAAAGTATGTTATGTAATTTCTGAAATACAAAAGTAATTATTAGTTTATTATTATCAATTATAGGTGTTTAAACTAATTACATGTAACATGTGAACTAAAATTAGTAAGAATACTAAAATTAGTTTAAAATAACTGCTTAAATAAAACTTAGAAATAAGAAATGTCAATACCCAATTTTCCAGAAGGTAATCACAGGATTTAATAGCCATTGCTATTCCCTTATGAGAAAAATATTAATTTTGTATATCAAAAGAATGTTCTAAATATTTAATATATGTGTAATATATAAGCTTATACATACATTATTACCAATTTGATTGATTCAACTATTTCTTCTTTGTTTGCACTTTATTCAAAATCTCTCTCACAGTATTTGAGATGGCACCAAAAGAAACAGCCAGGATCTTTTCAAATTCTTAAGATTTCATAAAATTATTATGCTAAGCAACTCATAAAGAAAAGCAATAAATCACTTAGTTCTGACGCAAAGCATTCACACTTTGTTAGTATTGCCATAATAAACTTAAATAAAGAGGCCTAAAGTAGTAGATCCTTCATACATCTTTCCCTGGGATCTGGGGACTGCTAAATAAATAATGTATTTAGCATAATCTATGCAAAATACAAATGGAGAGATATAATAGAAATTTTTGTATGTAATAGCCACTATTTTTTCTTTGTAGATCAGTCTATATTCAGTTATTTTTGCCAATATATCTTATAAAATAATATTATTCCTCTCATACACCTTTGAAAGCTGATTTGCGAACTGTGACTACACTGGAAGAGAAGAAATTATAATGAAACCTTTAATCCAGGCCATAGAGAATAAAGGTAATAGTGCAAATGAAAGCTACAAATAGTATCCCTCCTATTTCTAGCAATACCCTGATTTCCTAGGTTAGAATGACGCTCAGGTAAGGAAATAAAGTACAATATCCAGCAGGCAGTGTGCCTGCTGCTTTCAATCAATGGAAGAGCTCCCTGGTGGGCCTAAGATCACTGGAGTTCAATTGTAAATGTATCCAGGTCACAGTCTAAGTAGCAGGGTCACCCTATCTGGAATCTGTTCTCATGTATGTGTGGAATTCTGTGCTTGAGGGGATGTTCCATCAACTGTAGTTTAATTCTGCATACCTGTGATATTGACCATGCCAAATTACTTCCTTCTTTGCTACTTAACTACCAAAAAAGACATGATCTTTCTCCTTGCTAAATTTAAAATTCCTAATTTTTTCTGATATTTATATACTTCAGAGATATGATAAGAAGAAATACCCTATATATGAATTAAATCTTCCTTATGTTTAAACATAAGTCAGGATGACAATAGAAAGGCCATGGTATCAGCAGGATGGAGAAAAGTTAAGAATTAAATATTAAGAGTATATCATTTTGACTCAAGAATTTCATCTAAACTGAAACTCATTCTTTTTCCAGTTCTCTAACCAAAGTTGTCTTCCTGAGAACTTCGTGAATGTTGATAATCTGTGAACTGTCCTAGAGAATTTCAGATCATAATAATCACAATGCTTCTGATTAGCCTCTGTGGTCACTTTATACTTAATCTGAATTTATAGTAGTGTTCAAAGGGCAGAAGTGACTTTTTAAATTCTATTCACAGGTATTACTGATACACACATAGATGTTTAAAATGCTTCCGGGCAGTGGTGGTACACACATTTAACCCCAGCACTAAGGGGGCAGAGGCTGGTGGAACTCTGTGCTGTAAATTCGAGGACAGCCTGGACTACAAGAGGTACAGAGAAACCTTGTTGTGAAGAAAACAAAAAGTGCCGGCTTAAGCAGAGATCCACAGCTACTCACTGGGCAGAGCTCTAGGAGGACTCAAAGAATACCAAGAGTGGTATTGTTGGGTCCTGAAAAATATTGATTCCCAATATTCTGGGAAACCACCATACTGATTTCCAAAGTGGCTGTAAAAGTTTGCACTGTCGTTAGCAATACAGAAGTGTTACCTTACTCTGTATCTTCTCCAGTAAAAGTTATCATTTGATCTTTATTAACTTTGCCATTCTGACTAGTATTATACAGTATCTCAGAGTCATTTTGACTTGCATTTCACTGATGACTAAGGATGTTGAGCAATATCTTAAATGTCTTTTGTCAATTTGAGATTCTTCTGTTGAGATATATCAGGGATACAAGGAACATATCTAAATATAATAAAAGTAATATGCAGCAATCTAACAGACAATAGCAAATTAAATGGAGAGAAATTCCAAATGATTCCACTAAAATCAGGAACAAGACAAAGCTATCCAATCTTTCTATATCTGTTCAATATAGTAAATGAAGTTCTAACTAGAGGTATAAGAAAAGGAGATCAAGGTAATACAAATTGGAAAGTAAAAAAGACATAATTTTGCTATTTGCAGATGATAAAATAGCATGATAAGTAACCACAAAAACTCTACCTGAGAATTCCTACAGCTAATAAACAGCTTTAGGAAAGTGGCAGGATATAAGATCAACTCAAAAAAAAAAAAAGAAAAAAAATCAGTTGCTCTCCTATTTATGAATGATGAAAGGGCTGAGAAAGAAATCAGAAAAACATCACTGTTTATAGTAGCCATGAACAACATAAAAGATCTTGGGAAAATGCTAATCAAAAAAGTAAAAGAACTGCTTGACAAAATTTTATGTCTTTGAAGAAAGAAATTGAGGATGGTATCACAAAATGGAAAGAATTGCTCTTAGATAGGTAGGATCAACATAGTAAAAATAGCAATGTTACCAAAAACAATCTACAGATTCAAGACAATTCCCCCCCCCAAAAAACAACTCAATTTACTCAACTTTATATGTCAAAACAAAAAGCCAAGAATAGTTAAAACAATCTTGTGCAATAAAGTTACTTCCAGAAACATCACAATCCCTGACTTCAAGCTCTACTATATAGCTATATGATGAAAACAGCTTGATATTGGCATTAAAACAGAAGGGTGGCCCAAATGAATCAAATTTAAGAGGCTGATTTTAACCCACACACCTGTGAATAACTCTTTTTTGACAAAGAAGTTAAAATTATACAATGGAAAAAAAGCATCTTCAAGAAATGGTACTAACAATTCTACATGTCAACATGTAGATGAATATAAATAGATCTATATTTATCACCATGCCCAAAACTCAAATACAAATGTATTCAAGTCATATTTGTTTTTAATGTATAGTGTATTGCATTTTATTTTAGAGGAACCATTTAGCATTTTCAAATATTAAAAAGGAGAAAATTTGCAATAGAACTAGCTGGATCATTTGAATATTTAATTATTTTTTCATGTGATATGTTTTTCCTGTTTCCTCTCCCTCAAATCCTCCCTGACCCTCTCCACCTTCCTTCCCACTCAGTTTTTACTTTCTTTCTTAAATAACAAACAATAATCCAAAAGGATTTGCACAACTACGAAACCAAATAGGCAAAAGACCAAGAACACACCCCCAAAAGTAAAAAAAAAAATAAAGAAACGAAGGTCCACAAATAAAAAATAATTTTATTTTGTGTTGGCAAACTTTTTCTTGTCATAGACCCTTTCCTGGAATGCAGTTGATATACCCAGTGACATTTCACTGAAGAAATTAATTGTCCCTTTTCTGGAAGATACCAGTCACGAATAGATTTTTGGTTAGCAATGGGTCCCCATGTCCACTTCTCCCTTTCAGTGTGGAATCTTATTTAACTTGAAGCTACACAGGTTCGACATGTACTGCCATAGTCTCTGAGTTCATATTTATACCAGTACTGTTGTGTTATTGACTGTTTCTTTGGATTTATCCATAAACTCTGGCTTTTACAATCTTCCTACCTCCTCTTCCCCATTATCCATGAGGGGAGAGTTTTAATGAATATATCATATTTAGGACTCGGTGGTCTAAAATGTCTCATTCCCTGAATATTTGCCACTTATACGTCTCAGTGTTATTCACCATTCACTACAGCAGATTCTCTAACTGGAGGCAACTGATTTATAGATATAGAAGGATAGCATTATGAGACATTTTATTGCTATGAACATTTAGATATTAATAGTAGTATTTTACCCTAGGTCTATGACTTGTCTAGCCTCAGGTTCTTGCCTATTTGGCAAATATTGAGTGTAGGTTCATCTCATAGAGTGGGTCTTAAACCCCATCAAATAGTGGATGATTTTTCTCATAATGTGACATTGAAATTTTGCATAAGGTTACTGTGAGCTTTATAAAAATGACTGAAAATTTAACATTCAGTAGTAAATAGCTATATCATCATTTATATGTAGACCACAAACACTACTGATACCTTATAATGCACAGGGTATACTGATGGGCGTGGTCAACCAGTAAGTTAGAATTAACCAGACCAGCTCAATATAACAGATTTAGTTTAATAATTGGAAAATGGTGAACTCACATGACCAGGGTCCAGCGCGAGCAGGGAAGAAGAGAGACGGGCACACCTGGATGTCCAAGTTTATCTTCCCTGGCCCCAGGAGGCCATGCCCTAGTCAAATGTGATTGGCTGAACATCCCCAACAGTATACAACCATTTTGGTATTTGTACAATGAGGTAATTTGATTTCTTATAATTTTTCCTTTTATTTAAAAGAGAAAATTTAAGTCACGAATTAGATTTTAAAAATTGTCTATGAATTTATATGTGATAATACCAAAGCAAAAAATGTAATAGAATCTTTAAAACACAGAGTTCTTAGAAAGATAGCCAAAACAATGGCAATATGATTTAAAATATAAGCAAAAAAAAAACTAAGGAAAGAAAATGGTTGGTGTGTTTTAAAGGCTACTGTAAAATAAAAAGCAATTTACAGACTAAAGTATTTCAGAGTGTGAAAATCTAAAATGACTAAGTTCCTACAGCCAGCTTTTCTGTCTCAGCCAAAATAATAATTATGTGTCCTGTATCCTCCATCACCACTATTGGATAGTGATGACTGAGACATGAGTACATTCATCAGTCCTTAGTATTACAGCAGTCACTCCCTTGTTCTAGTCATCAAGACCAAAATTCACTAAGCTAGATAGGAAAAAAATCACCATGTCCTGTTGTAACACTTTAAGTTAGTTTGTCTTCCTGGAATGCTATTAAGTAACTTAATGCTGCCTAGATACATCATACAGACGCATTCTGGTTCATTGGTTTCTTGTTATTATGCTTTCAGATATATGAACTATCATATTGGAATGCATGTAGTATACATATTGAACTTGAATTCTGAAGCAGAAAATATGTTTTATGATGAACAAAAGTGGGAGTTAAGCAAAAGTGAAAAGGCAAAAATTTGAAGGTGAGTTTGTGAAACAGCAAAGGTTTTAATGGCTCATAGGCAGTAACAAAAAGAATTCCAAGCTGATATCCACATATCCATTATAAAATGGAGTACTAAAAATAATTAATTGGGGACTTTCCAAACCATTTCTTAAATACAATTCAAGGAAATGAATTAAACTTTAGCATTATTTTTCTTAAAAGGAAACCAATAAAAAAAATCTGCAAATGGGATGGTTTATGTACATATCGTTTTCCTTGGAGAGTTGCATAGTCTTATTCTTCACAAGCAGCAACCACAGTAACAGATGCTATGCATTTGAATTTGAGAATATCAAATTAGAATTAAAGTTCACTAATGCTTGTTTTCAGAAAGTGTTTACTCCATTAAATAATAAATTCAGTAGCATTGCACTCCATAATCACCTTCTTTGATACCAATAGTTCTATTTTAAATCCATAAAATATTCATAGAAAGTTATTCTAAAAATCGTATGATGGTTGTTCATCAAAAAACTTGAAAAAAATCCAATCCCATAGAAACATCTGATTGTTTCATTAGTTATGATAGGAATTCTTTACAAATTTTAGTAAAATTACTGGTATTAGCTTGTATTCTCAACCTATTTTGACAAAATGTTTTAATTTGTAATTTTTCACTTATAAATTGATTTAAATCAAATATAGTTGTTTGATTTTCTTTCTGATGATTTCATATAAAATTATTGTGCTTACCTTCCACTCCTCAATGGCCCATCTCTGGCTCCTCTTGTGCTCCATCTTTCTCTCAATTTTAGGACCTCTTATATTTTCATTATTATTATTACTATTATTAGAATAGGAATAGAACCTGCTGTATGAATTTGGTGTTGCCTGCCCTTAGATATGTTAAGGGCTATCCACGTGTAATTGGACAACCTATCAGGGACATATCTCAGGAAAAGACTGATTCTCCTTAGCCACCATAAATTTCCTGTAGCTAGTCATCTAGGGTTGGCACATTGTTAGCTTTCCTCGTCCATATTTGAATGTCTACTAGAATTGTCACTGTACTGGTCCTCTTTAAATGAGAATATTGTTCAAATCACCTAAGTGTAACTCCTCTTGTACAAAGGAGACACTAGTTCACAAAAGACATCTTGATCTCCTAAATCTTAATTTTTTTTCTGACATTTTATATGGTGTATCCTGAGCTTAACTTACCAGGATACGCTGTACACAAAAAAAAAATGAGGGCAGTCACTCGAAGTCAATTATTTGTATTTCTCTGTATTTTGACCAGTTATATATTTATTTGATAGGTTCAATCTGTTGCAGAAAGAAACTTGTTAAATGATGTGGGAGAAGTGCACTCATTCACAGATAATCATCCTGTTACTGAACTCATTGTCATGCATACACCTGGATTCAGTAGCGTAGATTTGAACTCACATCTTACCTTATTTCCTGATGTATGACCCATAGAACAGTTGAATAAATTTCACAGAGAGCTATTATGAATCCACTTCTCCTAATAGAGCTGAATTACAATTTGTCATTAACTCTTATCCACATCCCATGAAACACAAACAACTAATAAACAAAGGCCAGGCCTGGAAATCTTTACTACAGTTGATGAATCTGTGTGATCAAGGAGCTCACCTGAAGAAATGATAATGTATTATGCACAAGGAATGCAATAGGACAAACCACCAACAGAATTGTAAGTTGTGATTCCAGACTGCATTGTTACTGGCAACAAAATATACAAATTGTCAGACTTACTATAAAAATCAATAGCAAAATATGCTGGCCTTATGAACAGACATGATAACCAGATAAATCCAATGGAATACAACGTTTCCTGGCAAAACATCCTCCCAAGAAAAGAAGGTGACAGGCAGAATGGTAATGCCATCAAAAACTAGTTACGTATTTAGAAAGCCAAGTAATGAAAAAAGATACAGAAAGTAAATGTGATTTAATGAAAATACAAGTCAAGCTTTGAATGAAAAATTAAGGGAGTAGATAAAAATCATATAAACCTTTAACAGAAACTATATTGTTAAAGACCACAGTCAATGAATTGAAACAGAGATGAGGACATCTAAAGCTTGATTTACTAGGCAAAGGAAACTATTGCTAAAATGAAAGATAAAACACATAACTAAGAAAAAAGAAACTCTTAAAAGGGGAACTCTCTAAAAACTAGTATGACACTATGTTAGGAAACATTTGTATTCGTTTTCTTCCAGAAAATAAAGTAAGGCAAAGACGCATAGAAAGACTTATTTCATGAAGTGACTGTTGAAAAACTTACTCTTGGAATACACGGACAACTAGGCCAAGAGCTTAAACTCCTGGTCCTTACATAGCGACATTTTATTTGATGTACTAAACACTGAATGTGAGGAAAAAATTCTGAAAATGGCAAGTAAACACAATCAAGTCATTTTTAATGTAATCCCCAATAGGCCACAGACACTCTCCCAGCTAAATCTTTGCAGGTTGAATGAGAGTCATACCAAAGAATTAATAAATATATTAAACTAATAAAAACAAATTTTGAAAAGAAACAAGATCAACATATAAAGTGAGCTAAATGTGTGAATTCAGTTACCTTTCATAAATGGAGTACAAACAGGCTTTGAAACACAAACAAAAGCAGTTTCCATCATTATAATCTGTTAATACAGTAAAGGATAAAGAAAATCCCACAGTGGAGGCTAAATTATCACAACCATCATTGCAAAAATATGACAAAGCACACAGGTTAAAATGGGCTCAAAACTGAAGTTCAAGCAAAAATGATAATCATGTTCAGAGCTTTCAAAGTATTTCCTGGCAAAATAGCAATTCTATGAAGTCCAAAGCTCTAGTAGGCATGCTTCCGTAGATCATATGGCCAAACACACAAATAGTGGCAAATGAATATTTTAGTTAATAAGCCTTGTCCTAAAACAGATAATAAGTTTTAATAAGACCAGGCTAATCTTTGAGAGGCAGATAGAACTATAAGGTCATTTTTTCATACCAACCACAGTTTCCCCTTCCTCCCCTTCCTCTGTTCTCCTTCATCTTCTCCCCAAATCCACTTCCCTTCCACTTCTCAGAAAGGGTAAGGGCCTCCCTTGGGAGTCGAGAAATCATGGTACATATAGTTAAGGCACGACCAAGCTCCACTCCCCTGCATCAAGACTGAGCATGGCATCCCACCATAGGGAATGTATTACAAAAAGGCAACTCATGCACCAGGAATAGATCAGGTCTCACTGTCAGCGGCCCCTCAAGCAGAACAAGCAAAACAATTGTCGCTCTCATAGAGGGCCTCATTCGGTCCCATTCAGGCTCCAGTTGTGGGCCTAGAGTCATGTATTCCCAGGAACTAGGGTCAGCTGTTTTTGTGGATTTCCATTTCGTGATCTTGCCCCACCCCCTTGTTCATATTATCCTTCCTCCCTCTCTTCAGCTTGACTCCTGGAGCTTGGCTTGTTGCTTGATTGTGGATCGCTGCATCTGCTTCCTTAATTACTGGTATTCACCAATCTGATTACAGAGGAAGGTCAGTTCAGGCGCCCTCCCCACTATTAATAGGAGTATTAGATGGGGTCATCATTGTGGATTCTTGTGAATTTTCTAGCACCAGGTTTCTCCATAACCCAATAGTGGCTCTGTCTATCAATATCTGTCTTTTATGGCTCTCCCTACTATCCCTGCCAGAGTTTACCCAGGAGATCTCATTTATTTTCCCTTCACAGGTAATCTATGGATCCCTCTTTAGGGTCCTCCTTGTAACCTAGCTTCTATAGAGCTGTGGATTGTAATCTGGTTATCCTTTGCTTTGCATCTAGTATCCATTTAAGAATAGTACATACTATGCTCAGCTTTCTGGGTCTGAGTTACTTCACTCATGCAAATATCATGTCATTGTTGTCTACAGTTGAGTACTAATAATCCATTGTGTGAATGTACCACATTTTCTTTTCCCATTCTTCAGTTGAGAGGAATCTAGTCATTTCCTGTTTCTGGCTATTATAAATAATGCTGCTATGAAGATAATTGAACAAGTGTCTTTGTGGTATGCTTGAGCATCCTTTGGCTATATACCCAAGAATGGTAATGCTGGTTCTTGGGGTAGATTAATTCCCAATTTCCTGTAGGACCATTTAAACTATAAAAGACATTTTGTTTCTGAAGAAAACTTACAACTTTATTATCTTTTTATACTTTTATACCCTAGTAAGGAGTACTAGCTAGAGAATTTAGAAATATATTTGATCAATTCTCAGTTTCCATGTGATTAACAATGTCCATATTTGCAGTCATTATAGATGAGATTCTCAAGGAGAGAACGGGTGCTCATATTAAGTTTATAAACTTCTTTTGTAGGTCTGGGTCAGTTCTACCACACTTAATGATGTTCCACTGCCACATTTCCTTTCATTGCATCCATACAATTCCTGGATGCTTTGCACCTAAATGATAAAAAAACAATGAGCAAATGTTTGTCATTAGTTACCACTCCACATTTACAGCACCATTCAATAGGTTCAAACATTAGCATGTGGTCATCTAAGCTGAAGGAAAAGATATATGTCTTTGAAGTAACTTAAAAGATTGATTCCACCTTACATGGTGTATAGGACTTCTACTCTTAAATGTCATGATGTAACTGAGGTAGTGTCCTTGAAAAAAAAAACACAAACCATAAACAATGACAACAACAGTAAAATAATAATAAAAAAACAATACCTGATTTTGGAGAGACTCTGACATAGTACATGAGAACACATACCTGCTGATTTTTTCCACTGGTTTTGCATTAGTTAGGAAATTCCTAATTCTTTAGCAAGATATACATCTTTTAAAAGCTTCCAGAGGTAACAGAAAAAAATAGGAATTCATTTATTTAAAAAGCATTCTTCATCTCCAAAACTTTTGTCTCTAAAGTTCTTATCAGCTTAAGAACCAAATGTTTCTATTATAGCTTGTATTTTGAAGATATATTTTTCTTGATCTATCATGATAATCATTAACAAAATAATAGGTGTCATTTTCTAAAGAGATTATATATATGTATATATGTTAATAAAATTTAGGTTTGTATTTTTAGAGCATTGGCCAACTGATTTCAATAAATATGAAGACTTTTTTACTTTTACATGAACTTTAATATAGCTACATTTAATTTTTTATCAATTCTTCTGACATTACAATTTTCTGTGGTGGTTGGGAAGGAAGATTTAAAGTGGCTTAGTAGGGAAATGGGGATAGATCAAGAAGAAGTTAGGAACCACTACATAAGATCAAATTACACTGTATAGAATTACAAAAATAATAATTATAGCACTATTTTTAAATGTATGTATTAAGAGAAGTCAATAACATTAGGGATATGAAATGCTTCTGGGTTGTGAAGAAGGTATACTCATATATACTCAAAAATAATATTATTAAAGAGGAAGTATTATTATGTAACATCATGTGCCTAGAAATTAGACAAACTGAGCTGCATTTGAATCAGAAATTCATGATGTACAATTTAGCAAAAAGTGGAAAAGAAGGGAAAGAATTTGGATGTATGTAATTGTTTTATAAAATATCAGCATTAAAATATAACCAAACCTTTGTGAATTATTATCATTTGATAAAGAGTATATGATATTTATTGTTATAATTTGCTATCAGGCTGAAGTCACACGAGGTGTAATTAGTGGAAAACATGGAGGGAAACCTCATAGCTGTGTGTAGGAAGCCAGTGTTGTACCAGGAAGGAAACTATGGATCAGTCAAATGTGTCATGAAAAGTAAACACCTACTATTGTGTATATTAAAACATCTTGACTGTTATATCTCACAGTACACATTGTAAATAGGCTAATGATGAACTGTTGAAAGCACAAATCATTTTGTAATAGATGTGTGAATGCCAACTCTTAACTTCTAGATTAATAAAGTCAGATTTTAATGGTATCACAGTTTTCAGAGCGATCGGGTTGAGAGAAGAAGCCTTCAAGCTCATGAGAACTCAGTGATGATTGAATAAATGAATGATGATTGATGTGATTCTAACTCTCTATTTGATTTGCATTTTCCATACAATATTTGATGTATCAATATATTTTCCTTGATGAGAATGCTCTGGCATCCTATACTCACTGGTCATATTCTTTACAATTCTCACTAGTGAACTAAGAATATATTCAAACACAAACAATGGAAAATAGGTATAAATATCATGTATTCCTAGATGGGCTTCAAAACCTTACATTCATAGAATGGCAGAATTAAAATCACTTAGGGCTTTCTGGATTTGTTCTACACATGAATCAGAGTCTGAAGTATGATAATGTATCATGTGAAACTTACAGTTCTATAAAATACATGGATTAATGCGCACACAACTGAACACTTTTTAGAAAAAACTATTTTCTACCAAAACTTATTTTAACTTGGTGACCCATCAGTTTGCAACCTGAAATAAGCCAAAGTCAGATACATTTTACCCTAAGCTAACTTATTTCCAGTGAATTGTCTTGCTTGTTGTTGATGTGAGACTAGATTGATTTTTTTAATTGACTAAATTCCTTGTAATCATTCTAATTCTTACAAGTTGATAATGAAAATCTGAGCAGAGAAAAAATCAAAGACACAGATGTAAAATTGTTGCAATCTGTTATAAGAAAGGGCCAGAAAGCATTAAAAAGGCAGTCCTCATATAACTAGTAAGCAGTTACAAAAGAAATTCTGTTCTTGAGATGGTAAGGTGTATTACACATTCAAGTATTATCTAAAAGGTAAGACTTCACTTATAAGTCATACCATGTATCTATAGATGGCTAGTAAACTGAAATATGAGATGATATGTGAGATCAGAGAAAATGAAATGAGCCTCTTCTTTTCTCATATTCTCATAGTGAATTGTAAATTTCATTTGTGGTTAAAATGACACATATATTGTGCAAATTTAAAAGAATGCACTTTTATCTAAATTAATTTAAATCCTAAATATTGGTTAATTAACTCTTCTATGAAAATTTAAAATGTAATAAATGTAAATAACTGAAAGAAAAATTATCTAGATATTTTATACAACCTTATTTTATAATATTTCCATACAGTATAACTGACATGAACATTTTAAAATGTTTATGAATTTTTGCAAGCTCTTGTCAAGAAAATGAAGAACTTGATCAATAGCATTCCATCTGTTTTATTTCTAGTCTTCTATTTTTATATCCTACCAATATTTACTAACTAGTGGTTCTTTTAGAATAACATTTTCTTACTGTTAAGTGTCTATGAAATTACTGCTAAGTCACTGATTTTTTGTCACTTCTTTGAAGTGACTTGTCACTACTATAAATGCTTTGGGTAGATTCCTTAAAAATGAGGTAACTGTATAATGACTCTCTGTGCAATTAAGGATTAATTGTGACCTTTGTGAGGTTGGTTTGCCCAAGTTCTCTCACAGTAGGAAACACACTAGGTCAACAGGACCAAGCTCTATCACTTACAGAAGCAGGTTTTATGAGAGCAGGTGCACAACTTTCCTGTAAAGAACAACTTCCTCCATGAATTTACCTGAGGCCAAGATGCCAGGTGTTTTGCAGTGTGGCACTGAATCATCAGGCATGGTTAACAGAGGACAGCAGGAATATCAATTACACTGACATTTTGTTTATGCTGAGAAGAATTAAGTATTATTATAAACACATATCTATAGAAAAGCCAAAGTATAGGTTGAACCTTCACAAGAATTGCACACAGGATGTGTTAAAAACAGTTATTGGGACAGATGTCTCCCCTCTATACTTAATGCTGTATTTTAAAGAGAAAGGGAATGATTTTAATCTAGGCAGTGACTACTTAATAGCTATTTGTTTCAAATATTTAATACATATGTTAATGTTGTAATTGTACACCATACTAAAAACACTACCTTTTTAGACTACTTAAAATTAAAAGCAGCTCTATAATACTGATGAACTGACTATACTAAGATCCAGTTTATGTCTAAACTCTTGGAAAATCAAATTTGGAAGAACATGTTCAAATTTTGAAATCAGTTTTCTCAGTCATAGAGTGTATATAAATTTAATGTACCAGAGGGCCTGTAGAGTTTGCTCACTGGTTAAGAAATTGGCTGCTTTTTCAGGGATTCAATGTTTGGTTCCCACTTGGTCACTCACAATCATCTATAAACTCTAATGACATCTGCTGGCCTCCAAGTGAACCAGACATGCTTGCAATACAATAAATAACGCAAGGACTCTCATGAACACAAAATAACAATCAGGATATCTTAAAACATGATCAAGTCCCTACCTCCTCTTGGTATAATAAAGATTAAAATACAAACAAAACTTAAGGCATTTTATAAAAATTAAGTCATTGTATAAATGTAAAGTATTTAGAATTGGATAAAATATAACTGAACTCTCTACATCAAAGTAAATTCTAAATGATATTAATCCAAGGCATAAGGGCTCAAAATATTTACATGTTACCACCCAGAGAGGAGATAGTTAGATTAGAGGCTAATCTCATTTTGATTAGAGGGTAAAGGTCCTAGTTAGGGTTACTATTACTGTTATGTAACACTATTACTTAGGGAGGAAAGGTGTTATTTGACTTACACTTTTACGTCACTGTCATTGAAGACATCAGGACCAGAATTCAAACAGGGTAGGAACAAAATTTTTTGAAACAAGCAAACAAACATAGAGGGAAGTGGATTTCAGAGGCTTTGTAGGTAGTGAAATTAGCCAAACCGGTTAGTTACAGGTTAATATTTAACTGTTTGAGAAATTAACATGGACATCTACTATGAAATATCTCTAAAATTGGCCTTTAGTTTTTATATTGAGATGTACACACATGTCATGCACATAGAACAGCACACACACACACACATTCATAGATATAAGTGAATATGTGTGCACACATACACATACAGAGAAAGGGGGAGATAAAATCTAATTATATGTAGATGGGCTTTAATCACCAAACCAGAGAAAGAAGCCATCAGAGGCTATAGAAGTAGAATCATCATACAAATAGTGCTTATATTTGGATAGTACTCATGAAATTATAGCATTGACATATATAAGCTAATTGTCTATGTAAATTTCAAACTGAAGATAAGAAAAGGAATAGGAAATGGAACTAATAATTCAACTATACATAACATGTGACATTTCATATTACCCAATAAGAAAAAGTTTCAAAATATGTTCACTAAATTATGAAGTTTAATCCTGTTTGTTTTTGAAAACTAAACACAACTTACAGTCACTGAATTGGAAGACTGAAGCCAGAAAGTCACATCCTGGTTACAGAAATTAAAGAATGAAAATTCTGAATTCAGAGTAGAGCCAAGAGACAGAAAGAACTCTATGAGACATTCTGATATACAGACACTGTCAATTTGCCTTCTGAGAAGAGACAATGAAAATATAGGGAACAATATTTGACCCAAAGACAGCAAATACTCCCAAACTGATAAAGTAAATAAGAATAGTAAGCACAGCCAATTAACATAAATATTTTTACTTAGACAAAATGTAGCCAAGCTTTAACAAATTTGATGGACTCGTAGTATGTCAGCATCATTGGAAGGGAGTGGAAAGAAGTAGATGCAACCAGGATCATGGTCAATGAACACATATCCAAGAAATATAAATCCAGAATATAACCACTGTGTTCAGAAAAATATTCAGAACCCAATGGTGACACTCTTGACATTGAATGAAGATCTTACAGTTGGAAAAATCTTCAAAGACTGTTAGTATGCATTCAAGTTGAATGGTACATGTTCTCCTAACCTTTACTAAATTATGTGTGTGAGAGAGTGTTTATGTACCTGTGTGTATTGTTTGTGTATATATGTATGGATATACAATTGCACATGGGATGCAGAGGTCCATCACTGAACACAGATGAGACAGATTGCTCACAAGTCCTAGTGAATGTACTGGTTTCACCCCCAATGTAGCACTATGGCTACTGGCGTGTGCGACCACACCTGGATTTTTACATGGGTCATGGGGATTTGAATTCAGTCCTTCATGCTTGAGGAGCAAATTCTTTATCCACTTAACCATACCTCCCAACAGCCAAAATTAAAACTGGATACATTAATTCAATATTCTCATATCTTAATTTTTTAATGAAACATTTAAAATTTAATACTTGAGTCTTGGTAATAATATCAATAAGTTAATCAGCTAATGAGGACATTTGGTAGAGAAGTTCTGTGACCAGTATTTTATTCTAAGTGTTATGTTATCTTTCATTTATTGAGGTCTTGCTATATGTCAAACCCTCTACCATGAATGTGAACCTATTTGCTAAATTAGAAATAAACATCAACTAGTGATTTCTACAATATTATTTTCTCATTCTACTAGGGAAATCAGTCAAAAAGTAAATGCTATGCAATACTTGCATTTTGATAACTATGAAACTATAGCGTTATCTTTCAAAACATGAATAAATTATTCAAAACGGAAAACACCACAGTATAGGATCATATAAAATTACAGCTTTGCAATTTTCATTTGAAATACCCTATTTTATTATAAATGTTTGCTTATCATTACTTTAATATAACCAAATTCTTTCAGATGCTATAATTTTCATTTATTATTCATTTTCCTGAATTAATATTTTGAAATGCAAAAATGTTAAGTTTTATTTATATTATATTTATAAAACATAAGATACATTTTACGATTGTTTTGTGACACTAATTGATATTTAAATGATTTAAAGTGTTTCTGTAATTAATTCTACTTTGCTAAAAGTGACTTAGCATTTTAGAATTTAGTAAAGTACAATTTTATAATACAAACTGAACACCAATATTGTCTTTAATAAATATTGAAGAAAGCCAACAACTTCATTTAAATTAGAAATAGCAAAACTTAATAAGTTGATTTACTGCTAATGTATTTCCATATCCCCAGTACAATTATATGAAAACAAATGGCTGATGAATTATATCAAAAAATATCAACCTACTCTATTAATGTCGTGGGAATCATATTTCATTAGTATTTTCCCTACACTAAGATATTATGCAGTGAATTCCACACATTTATTAGATAATACAAAACAGTGAATGTATCCTATTCAAGCTACATGTTTATTTGAAACATTCTTAACACAGGAAATATATATATATATATATGTAACATGTAAGGCTATTAAAAGAGACAATATATGTGTGAATATATAAGTCTAAATGGTAATATGTGTTCAAAATATTGCTACTTTTATTTTATGCTACTCTTTTCTGATTATTATGAATACCAGTAGCAAAATATAACTTGTTTTGAAAATCATATTTACTGTTTGAATTATTCATGAGTTCATGTCATTCAGAAAAGAAAAAAATGTATAATTTTAAACTGACTGTTGAAACTATTGTATTCATCTACCAAATCTGTTTTGAGAGTGAAAGATGCCACAATGTTTTCTTTTACCTCCTATTTATAATTTAAAGTTAAGCACATCGTAGGGGCTCTCATTTTCATATCATTCTGTTGTATGGAATGCTGAAAATGGTCTACAATTAAATATTTAGTTAAAACTTTAATAAAATGCAATTCTTTAAAAATTAATTGAAATAATAAATGGAGACCAAGAAGAGTATTATTTTGTGATTCCTATGAAATAGCTAATTTCTTGAAAGACAATTTTTTCCATTTTCTTTATTATTATTA
>LOEQ01002066.1:37393-57112 GCA_001685075.1 Bramus lutescens | reverse complement strand
CTAAAATCAAAAACATCAATGATAGCTTTTGCTGGAGAGGATGTGGAGTAAGGGAAAGACAATTTTTAAAGCATGCACCAAAGAATAAATATGTAATTTGAGTAGGAATTTATTTTATAACTATAATCCATACATGATAATGTTTTAGGAAAGAAACTGTCCATACAATAGAAGAACAAAATAATTTAGAATATTATCCTGGAATGATGGTTAAGATCACTTGTGGTTCTTGCAGAGAGCCTGAATTAGATTCCCTGCATATACAATGCTTCACAATAATTCCATTATTACAGTTACAGGGGCTCTGATGCACTCCTTTGGCCTCCTGGGCACTAGTCACATAGGTGATACCTATACATGCATACAAGTAAAAATTGTGAAGTATAATCCAACAGCAAGATTGAGGAGGTCTATAGTTAAATTGATAAGCTAGGCGTCTTCTTTCAATGACGAATCCATGCAATGAAATTTTCTTGCCAATTCTCTTTAACCAACTGTCGAGTTTGAACTCAAGTAACAAATGAAAAACAAAGGAACAAAAGCTGACTGCTTTCAGAGCACACAACTACGTAGAAAATCATGAAGAAAACTAACTATGATAAAAATATTACTGGAATAATTTATCTAGTATAGTAATATCTCAAGGTGTGATGATGTTTTATGTGTTAAAGTGTACTCCCTTCCCAAATCTATGCTGGATTTTCATCCAGATACCTGCAAGTATGAATGTTTCTTAAAACTAGAGTTTTCTCATATCCAAGCAAATGAAATGAAAGGTTTTATCTAGTTTTATTGGGGACAAAATTTGAAAAGGAAAAACTTAAAGCTATCATGTGACATACCGATTTCCCAGTAAGAAACAAAGAAAGTAAAGAATCAAAAACTGATGCTGGATTTTTAGGAAAACAAGGATGGTCCTATTATGGACTTCCCACTTGGTCAAGATTATATATAATAACTTACATTTAAATTTATAAAACTGAGGAGAAAGTTGAAATTCTAAATAAATAGAATGGCAGGTTATTGAATAAAGGTAAAAGTAACAAGCATGTACTGGTGAGAAACATAAATTGCATGGGAGTTCTCTATATTATTAATTCTCATCTTTCATCAAAACTGGTAAGAATGCTGTGAGATTCAGACCTTGTAATGTTTGGCCACATCTGGTAGATCCATAAACATCCTTATGCTTATAGCTCAGGGTACTGCATGGAAGCTGCGGTGGAAAGATTATAAAAAATCAGAAGTCTGCTGTGAGATTGTGTCTTCTATACATGACAGAGGACTGCACCTATGAAATCTCAATGGTGTGGTTGACTAAACAAAATCTGGTCAGTGACCACAACAATTGTCATGCTAAAATAAATATAGAAATATAATAGGACCATACTCTTACATGATGGACTACAGAGAATAATGGCTTCTGAGAGAAGAAACAGTTTTCTCGATGTATGAGGCTTCTAATATGTAATCCAATCCAAACTGGACAGTCCTAAAAACATACACACATTGATAACAATACATGAACCAGCAAGTTGTATTTATTTATTTATATGAATGTATGTATATAAGTATGTTTGGTATATGAGTATACCAATACTTATTGAAGAATTAGAGGACATTGATTACAAAAGGAATTAGTGAAAGCAGAATTCAGAGATACAAAGGATTTTTGTTTAATCTGCATTATTCTAAACAAAGTGTGCCAGAAATCAAGAAGCCAATCTGAAGAGACAATGAATTAAATAATTATAGCAATATATTCTAAAATTCAAACTCAACATGAGTCCCTCTAAAGAAGTTCTATCATCAAAGATTTTTTTTTTAAATTTAGGCAATTTTAAGGTTTGATTTTGTTTTATATTATAATCTCTAAGTGTGGAAATGTAAAAACTTAAAACAATAAACATTAACATATTAAAATTAAAATATTCTTCACCAAAATGAGGTAATCACAATACTGAAGCTAAAGTGCTATGTAATACTTATCTAATTTGCTGTGAAACATAATAAACCCATTAAATGAATTTGGAGAAAAGATGTTTCCATTCAAGTAACTATCTAAATAAGTGAACTCCACTATACTCAAGGGCAATAAATTGTATATAAATAATTAACCTTAATTGCTAGTTTTATTCTAGGGAGATATGGGTCAAAAATTCCAATACTCTTAAGTGTGTGCACTGGGCTGTAAAAGTTAAGCACGTGTCTAACAGATGGTTAGAAATATCATACTAATGAAATAGTAATTTACATACAATCAAAGGGAATGGTACAGAATTAAGCATGTGGTCCTTAATTAGAATCAGATGCATTGGTGTGAACTGAAATTTCCTTAATATAAATAGAGATGGTTACATAGATAAATGATAGCACATAGATATACAATTTTAGACACAATTCTGAACTCAGACTATTAGAAACAGAACCCTTTACTGCCATCAACAAAACTTAGCTGCTACTTACTAATTTCTACACCATTTTCCAAGAAAAAGAACCAAGTACTTAAAAAAATGATAGATTCTAACATGTGATCAAATAAGATTGAGAATGGTTCTGTAATAACTCACTACCAAAAAAATGACTACAATGAAAAATAATATTTCTTATAACATTTACTTGACTTATGTGTATCTCTGAGTTAGAAGAGAGGTATGACAACAACAGAAAATGAAACTGTATATCTATTCATAAAATTCTGGAATAAGCCATAGGGAGATAGCAAGCAATATAATATCTCAGTGACAAAACCTAGAAAATACTAATAATGAATAATAAAGTATTAATGAGTTTTGATCCAATAAACAAATATATTTTAAAAATAAATGTTCTAACCAATTCATTAATAGTTTATTTAAATACAGATTATGAATGTAATACCCCATGCAAAAGATTCCAAATCATCAGTAATGAATCTTCACATGTACAATTTTACTTTTAATGATTCTACATCCAGTCTAGTTGGCTATTACCACTAACCATTAAAAGAATTTTCATTTCTTTAGTTCTGAGTAGTTCAGTTATGTAGTTTCCTTACAAAAAGAGGTAGGATGATTGAGAGACTCCAAGGTCTAAAGTTTATGCAGTGAAGGAATTTTAACGCATGTACACTCCTACTGATTTGGTGCCAAGCTTATGTTAAATTGCACAGTCAAACTTGATAATAGAATTATCAAGTCCACTTTTCATTTCTGAGTTCTGTGACTTGCATTTTCACAGAGCAGTCTAGAGTAAATACAAGGCAACTCCATTTCTTTACCCAGACACCTGTTTTTTCTTTGTCTCTCAAGATCTGTAAGTAACAAATAGGTTCCAATCTACAGTACCTAAGCACCTCAACTATTCAGCAGAGAGTCACAGTTGAATATGTTAACACATATTTAGATTCTGCTGTTTCACATTCAAGCAGAAAGACCTAACTTTCCTATCACTTAAAGATGTTTGATAAAGAACACAAATCTTGGTCCATAATCATTATTGCTATGTTTGAACAGCAAGAACAAACAGATAAAACAATTGCTGTGTAATAAACTTGCAGTTGAGTTTCATATTTTTATATTATCTGAAATCCAAAAGATGTAAACTGTTCATTAACTGTACCTTAACAATAATTAAAGCCAACAATTTTCCTATCAAAGTAATCAGGTTTGAAGGAAAGGAGAAATTTGCCATTATATTTCTCAGGGACTCTGTCAAACCATTGTCAACATCATCTGAACTTTATAGCTGCTGCTCACATAAACTAGGGAATTACTCATGGCTCATGGGGAAAACTACTCTGTTCTCAGTTTCATTTGAAGATTGTTTATTTTACACCGAGATCAGAAAGGAAAAGACTGAGACCATTCTCTGTGCACCCTGTTGTACCACTGAAATTAAAAATGCTCATGGGCTTCTTGATTTTTTTCTACTAACACTTTAATTTTTTGACCTTAGTAAATATGCATTGATAACTACATTAGTCAAGACTGGCATTTTAAAGGTCCGTCAATACTTTAACATGTATAGAGTTATCTGCAGAGTATAAAAATACACAAGAAATAGATTTGTTTTGGATCAATTACTATGGGTAGTTATCTCACAGAACATAGAACCTCACTTCTTATTTAAAAAAAAAAGAATAAGATTCCTGAAGTGAGCTTCTCATACAAATTTAGTATATGATAGTGATATATCCATATATATCATTTAAAAAAATAAACTTGAGCATTAACTGAATTTAATAAATATATATACAGACAGACCTAGAAACCATCTTCAAGATTTAAATTGCTTTGTTTGCCTCTGAAACTAATTTAAAAATCTCATGAAAACAGAATACAAACTCTCAGAAGAGAGGAAATACAGTATATTTTATTATTAATATTTAGCTAAGTGATGGCATCTAAAAAGTTTATAAAAATATAGTGGATTTTATAAATGTAAATTTTTTTCTGATTGATGCATATAGATTTTCATTTAGATCAAATAACTTCACTGAAAATTTAAATTTTAATATCAACAGACTTAAGTAGTTTTATTATTTAATTTCGCTTATCATTATCTCATTATGTCCAACATTTCTTAATTCTTTATCAGATACATATGTGAATTATATAATCATTATTTTTCTGTGTGGTCTAAAATCTATAATGCACTTGAGCTTCCCTAATTTATGGATCACTGACCAGCAATATCTCAAAATTAACAGACACAAAACTATGTTTTCATTAGCATACTTCAATGAAAAATTAAAAGAATTCTTTAAACAAAACACATATTAAGTTATTATCATTTGTTAAATAATGCAGTAATGTTGACAGGCTTTGTATTTTTTATTTTTAAATCCTCAATTACATGTAATTTTGGAATAAATGAAATATGTAAGTGTTTATTTTCACAATGTAGTAAAGTGAAACTCACTGTATGCACTAAAACTGGGTTTTAAATTATATTTGGAATCTTCCTTTATAGTCTTCAAAAGAACTAGAATATCATTCATTTAGTAAAATACTTATTTAATCACTATAAAAATAATTAGAACATCTTTAACTGAGGAAAGCCTATTGAAAATTGATTATTAGTCTCAATCATGTTTATAATCAGGAGTGTCTCATTGAGCAACTGAGGACTGTGTAGGTAGTGTTAAGTGTAGCAGGACTGGAAGGCGTTGCATATTATAAAGACCAGTATTTAGTAAACAACTTAATGGACGTAAATGCAAGACAAATGACCTTTTTAAATTAAGTGGTAGAAGTGTGGACAGAGTAGAAAATGATAGAATAGATTATTCTATACCTAGATTGTAGACTAACGATGAAAGGTATTTTGTCAACAGTAATAATTACTAATTATAAACTATAGAACAATAAAATAAATTGCATCATTCTTATGAAGCATATACACATGCACATATTAATACATTTCCAAATTATGGTATAACTATTACCTAATCTGAATGTTGAAAAATCCTTACAATCTTTACAAGGAACTATTAAAGGGAATTTTTATATCAAAGTTGTGAAAAACAAATTGTTGTGTGTAGTGTTATATAGTTGTGGTGTGATTACCTTGCTGGCTGTGATTACACATTGTTTATGCATGTGGATTTTCTTTAAATATGACAAAAATCCTTTAATATTAAACAAGTAATGCTATTTTTAAAACCATGTTAAAAGCAGAAAGATACTAAAAGAGCTATTAAATGAATAGCTGAAATACACATGAATTTAATATTACATGTGAATTTCATGCTGTCAATCAATATTGACAAACTTTTCTAAAGCGTAAAATAAGAGCCAATTTGCGTTCTTTCCTGGGATGTATTTACTGCAAAGGATTTTGGGTAATTTGTTTATGTAGGACTTTTAAGACAGTCGTTTTCTCCTATTTATTCTAGGAACTAGTCTAACTGGCTCGTGCAGAAAATATTCAAACTTACACTCACATCTTCCAGAAATATTGGAGTGGTATCTTTAGTTATGGGTATTAGAATCTTATTTAGACATAAAACAGTCAGATTGAAATTCTTTATCTTCACCTTGATTTCTTACCATAAATTGTCTTCCAAAATTTGAACACCTAAAATTCATATAATTACACCAGTTTTGTCTTTTTCCTAGGGACCACTCAAAACACTCTCAATTTAGTAGATATAGTCAACTAAAATCAAAAATTAATTCCTTAGTAGCCTACTTAATATTACAAAAAAGCAAGTCCTTTTAGTTTGGTCTATAAAACAGCTATAAATATTCTGAAATGAATGAAAAATCTTAATTTGCTTCCATTTTCCAGATATGTGATTGCAGGCTGATTAAGTGTCATCATTCCAACATTTATCTCAATGACTATTAAACATTCTTAGCCTTACCAGTAACCCCTTTCTTTATTTTGCTGTACTTCTTCAATTACAAATATTATAAGCAACCTTTACCTTGACAACCTAGCATTTGAAATCTACAATCATTATTTCACAGATTAATCACTATGTATATGTAAATTACCAGATATTTTATTAAGATTTATACTTTGTATTACTCTTCTTAGTTTTCCACAATCAAACACCATAGACTCGAAGGTCTAAATAAGATACATCTATCTTGTTAAAACTTGGGATTCTTCAAAGCCAAGATCAATGTGTCTGTATGTTTGGTCTATAGGGAGGCTCTCATCTTAGCTTGCAAAGAACTACTTTTCCATTGTGTCCAATTATGTTTGAATGAGTACTCTCTACAGTATTCTATGGCCATTAGTTTTGTACTGACAATATCCCACTCCAAATCTCATTCAGCTCTAATCACCTCTCTCTGGACTTTCAGTCCAGATGCAGTGAAATCAGGTTTGGAGTACTCAGTGTATAACACAATATGTGTGATTTTTTCCTACCTATTAAATCAGCTGTCCTTCCACAAAATAAGGCAATCAGTAAGAGTATGTGTACAACTTTATTCCAATGAAACTATAAAAGATACAATCAACAGGTTTAGTTACATATTGAATAGTCTTTGCTAGTGTTTGAAAGAGCTCTTTTCATTTCCCCTTCACCTTAGAAACATATTGGAAATGTATTACAACATACAGTCAATTAGTATTTTTATAAAGCACACTGTGAATTCAAAAGGCATTTTTTATATTAAGAGAATAAAACTTCAAAGAGAGTTACTCGGAAAATATTAAAATGCAGATTTCACCATATATACACCAACCCTTTAACACAGAATATTTATTTCAAGTTCCTAATAATTCATGGATGTTTTGAGAGTTTGTTAAACATACATAAAAATGGAGGAGATATGTGAATCATGATTAAAACATCACAGGTCTGCTTAATAAGATCTTCTTACTATCACATCAAGGCACAGAAAAACTACAGAAAACTACAACGCATCATTCACCCTACTTCCAGTGGATACATATAGACCACAACTCCTATACCTAAGGAACAGATACTCATTTTGATCTATGAGCACAGAAGAATATTATTAGGAATAGTTTTATTGGTATCTTTTTTTGGCCAGTTTTATTTGGTTTAATTCATTTATGTACTAGGTATCTAGTCTGTGGTTCTTGGTTACCCAAACAGTGTCAGCTATTGATTTCTTCTCTTTGAGTTGGCCTTAAATAAAATTAGACATTGATTGTCTACTCTCACAAGTTCTATGCCACTTTGCCATAGCATATTTTTCAGGCAAGAAAGATTGCATGCCAAATATTTTTTTGACTGCTTTGGTGTTTGCATTTTGTTTTCTGTGCCCTGAAGTGTACCTTCCCATATTAGACTCTAGAATGTAGTTCTGTAGCCTCCATGTTTGTCTTTTTCATGTTCAATGCATTGTGTGGGTATTGTCCTCAGCAATAGGGCACCCATGTAGGTTTTCAGAGGCAAAATTTGGACTTAGCAATGGCTTGAGTTGTTTAGGAATTTCTATGAGCCCCCTGGATGGTCAGTACCTCAACTGAATGTATTCCAGAACTAGAACCCTCATCTGGTTACATGAAATGACCAGTTAATGTTCCATATTCTGCATTAGTAGCAGACCCCATGAGGATCACCTTCATACATTCCAAGAAATTTCCAATTCACTAGATTTCCAAACAACTCTCAAAGTGCCCCCAAGTCCACTTTTCTCCCCCCACACAGCTGATTGATCCTTCCCATCCCCACCTACGCCAAGTGAGCAATGAAATTCTCTTCTATTTCTCTCTCCCAGTGAGATGCATGTATCCCCTTGATTCTTCCTCTTTGCCTAACCTCTCTGACTCTTGGAATTGTGCTTATCATTTATTTAACCACTAATATCCACTTATAAGTGACTATGTAACTTATTTATCTTTCTTGGTTGGGGTTATCTCACTCAGGATGATTTTGTCCTAGTTACAAGTTATATGATGTCATTTGTTTTAAACTACAGAGATATAATACTCCATAGTGTAATTATATAATATTTCCTTTAACTGTTCTTCTATTATGGAAAATCTAGGTTCTTTCCAGTTTCTAGCTACAATGAATAAACCCAAAATGAATATGAATGAGCAACTGTCTTAGTGGTAGCATGGAACATTCTTTGGTTATATACCCAAGAGTGATATAGCTGGATTTTGAGATAGCTAGTTTTCCAACTTTCTGAGGAACATCATATTGATTTTCATAGTGGTTTTACGTGTTTATAGTCCCACCAGCAATAGTGAAATGTTCCCTCTTGCTTCACATCCTCTCCATGATGCTCTGTCACTTGTGTTATTGATATTGGCCATTCAGAGAGGCATAGGATAGAATCTCAGAGTCATTTTGATATGAATTTCTTTGATGGCTAAGGATGATTATAATTTCTTCAAGTGCTTCTTAGACATTTGAGTTTACTCTCTTGAGAATTCTCTGTTTAGGAATGTTCTGGAATTTTTGTTGGATTATGTGGTTTACTATTATCTAGTTTCTTAAATTCTTTATATATTTTGAATATTAGTCCTCTATCAGATGCACAGTTGGTGAAAATTCCCTTATTATGTAGGTTACTGCTTTATTTTAATTATATATCTTCTGCTTTGCAAAAGATTTTTGGTTTCATAGAGTCCTATTTATTAATTGTTAATCTTAGTGCCTATACTGTTGATGATCTGTTCAGAAAGTTGTCTCCTATTCTGATGCATTCAGGGCTACTCCCTAATTATTCTTCTATCAGGCTTACTATATCTTGTTTTGTGTTTAAGTCTTTGATCCACTTTGTCTTAGTTTTGTGGAACATAGTAATTATAAATCTATTTTTATTCTTTTACATGCAGACATCCAATTCAACCATTTGTTGAAGATGCTGTCTATATTTCAGAGGGTATTTCTGGTTTCTTTATCAAAAATAAGGTTCTAAAAACATTTGGATTTATGTCCTGTTTCTTCTACTCAATTGCATTGATTAACATATCTATTTTTATGACAGTAACATGTGCTTTATATTGTTCCAGCTCTGTAGTACAAGTTGGAGACAGGAATAGAAATACCTATAGATGATTTTTATCCTTTTTTTCAGTATGTTTTATAGATCCTAGCAATTTTTTATTTGGTTTGTTTTTTTGTTTCTGGTGTTTTTGATTGTTTGTTTCTTTTCCATATGAAGTTGAAAATTGTCCTTACAAGGTCTGTAAAGAATTATGGGATAATTGTGATATGGATTTATTGAATCTATAGATTGTTTTTGGTAAAATCTACATTTTTACTAAGCTAATCTTAACAATTCATGAACATGGGAATCTTTCTATCTTCTTTAATTTTTGTCTCCAAAGTTTGTACCATACATATATTTCCCTTGGTTAGTTAGGGTTATACCAAGATATGTTATATTATTTGTAGCTATTGTGAAATGTGTTGCTTTCCTGATTTCTTTCTCAGTCTGTTTGTAATTTGTACATTGGAAGCCTAAAGATTTTTTTTTAGTTAATCTTGTAATCCAGCTACAGTGCTGAAAGTGTTTATCAGATGCAGGAGTTCTCTGGTGGTATTCTTAGAGTCCCTTATGCACATTATCATATTATATCATCTGAAAATATTGATATCTTGCCTTCTTTTCCATTTTTTATTCTCGTGAACTCTACAAAGTATCTTTATCACTACAGCTAAGACTTCAAGTACTATATTGAATATATACCAGGAGAGAAAAAAAATCTTGTATGCTTTCTTATGTCAGTGTAATTGTTTTGAGTTTTTCTCAGTTTAATTTGATAGTGGCTATAGATTTGATGTAAATTATCTTTATTATAGTTTGGTATGTCCTTTGTATTCCTAACCTATCCAGGACCTTTATCATGAAAGGATATTGAATTTTATCAAAGGAATTTTTGTAAAACTAGTGAGAAGATTGTGTTTATTTTCTTTCAGTTTGTATAATGGATGAGTTACATTTATTGATTTTTGTATATAGAATCATCCATGCATATATGGGATGAAATCTAATTAGTCATGGTGGATGATATTTTTGACATTTTCTTTTATTAGAGTTGCAAGTATGTTATTGAGTTTTTTTTTAAAGTTTAAATAGTAAATTAGTCCATAGTTCTTTTTTTGATGACTCACATGTGATTTGGGAATTAGGATCACTGTGACCTCATGAGTAGAATTTGGCAGGGTTACTTCTGCTTTTATTTTGTCTAATAATTTGAGGAGTATTGGAATTCACTCTTCTTTGAAAGTCTGATAAAATTCTGCACTAAAACATTCTGTTCCTGGGCTTTTATTGGTCTCCAGTAGTGTTTACTTCTCTTTTACTTGGGGCTACCGGTGTATTTGTTTATCTGATCTTGATTTAACTTTGGCAAGTGATACCAATTACAAAGATTATTCATTTCTCTTAGATATTTCTAGTCTATGTGAGTAAAGTTTTATAAATATGTCCTTATGATTCTCTGGATTTCCTAGGTGTCTGTTGTGATATTCTCCCTTTGATTCTAATTTGCTTGATTTGTCTCTATCTCTGCCTTTTAGTTGGTTTAGATCAGGGATTGTCTATCTTCTTGTTTTTCCTCAATGAATGAATTCTTTGCTTCATTGATTCTTTTTATTTTTGTTTCTATTTTATTGATTTCAGGCCTGCTTGATTTGTTCTTGCTGCTTCCTTCTCTTCTGTGCTAACCTCATTTTATTCTAGTGTTTTAAGGTGTGCTGTTACCTTGCTGATATGAGATCTCTCTAATTGTCTTATGTAGGAACCTAGAAATTTGAACTTTCCTCTTAGCACAGCTATCATATTGTCCAATAAATTTGGATGTGTTGTTTATTCATATTCATTTTCAATTAATTCTAGGAAATCTTTAATTTATTTTTATTAAAAATTTCCACCTTCTCCCTGTCCCTCTCCAGTCCTAAGAGCAGTCAGAGTTCCCTGCCCTGTGGGAAGTCCAGGGTCCTACCCCCTCCATCCAGGTCTAGGAAGGTGAGCATCCAAACAGACTAGGCTCCCACAAAGCCCATCCATGCAGTAGAATCAAAGCCCATTGACATTGTCCTTGGTTTCTCAGTCAAATCTCCTTGTCAGCAACATTCGGAGAATCCGGTTTGATCACATGCTGCATCAATCCCAGTCAAGCTGGCTTTGGTGAGTTCCCATTAGATCAGTCCCATCATCTCAGTGGGTGGACGCAACTCTCGACAATCCTGTACAATAATAATAATTCCGGAGGCATTACCATCCCTGATTTCAAACTCTGTTACAGAGCTACAGTAATAAAAACAGCTTGGTATTGGCACAAAAACAGAGATGTGGACCAATGGAATTGAATAGAAGACCCAGATATTAATCCACAAACCTATGAACACCTNACCGTCTCAGTGGGTGGACGCACCCCTCGTGGTCCTGACTTCCTTGCTCATGATTAATAAAAAATCTTTAAAAAAAAACCAGAATATGGGCAATGGGGAAGGATAAAAAAAAGTGTTGAAGGGGAGGGAGAAGCAGGGAGGGGAGCAGAGAAAAATATAGAGCTCAATAAAAATCAATTAAAAAATTAATCCTACAAAAAAATAAAAGCAAAGTATAATGTATAGATATATGAAGGTCTAATGATGAAACCTATTAGTTTATATTCTAATCTTAAAATTTAATAAATATGAATAAAATTCAAAAGCAAAAGAAGAGAAGAATGAATGCATCCTAATTCACATACAGGAAAGGAAAGAACTATCAGATGGAACAGTAGACACCTATCTGGGCATCGTATGAAAACTCCAGAGAAAGAAGATAACTGAAGTTTGCTAAAAACGGCAAGCTTCAAGTGCAACGTGGAATTTATGTGTCTGGCAAAGGGCTAGTAGGGGTCAAAGTAGGAACAAGAAGGAATCCCAGGCTGCAGAGTCACATGACCAAGTTAGAAGCTGTCCTGAGAACACACCATAGGTCACTTAGGTTTGACAGAGCTGGGGGAATAGAGTACTGAGAGCTGCAAGGCAGATCTTGGAGAGCCAGTCAAGTTCACTGTAATTGCCACAGTGGGGCCTTAGGTCTCTAAGGTCATAAGCCACTTAAAAGCCGTTGCTTTTAAAGAATCTGAAGGACTGGGGATACAACTCAGTGCTATAGTGTTTACTTTAACATGCGGACAACCCTAGGTTCAAAGCCCATGAAGGTATCAGAATTCCCTGAGGGCAGAATTGACGTGTGCAGCTTCAGTTTCAGGAGTAGGTTTGATAACACACGTTACTTCTTGGTCTCAGAGCATCAGGGTGAGGGGCATACTCTCATCCTTGGTTAGGAGGAGCCTCGGTACTGTCCACTACATATGCTATCATGACTTCTTGGAGAGATGATCTGTGACCTGAGCCCTGCCCACTACAGAACCAAAGAAGGGAGTATCTCTCAGATATCACACGGTACTGCCAGTCTCTAGTGGGCCTCAACTCTCCATTGAAGCCAGTAGAACAGAGAAGGATAAAGGCAAGAGTTTTGTCCTTGAACTTCAGGTAAGTGGGGACTGGGTGAGATGCTCACAATCACACTTTAAAAAGAATCAGCACTAGACTCTGCTGTGTTGGGCTATTAGTTTGGGAGCAAAGAACATTAAAGTAATGGAAAAATATTTTATCCCTCATGAACTCTTACATTCTCTGTCACCTAACCACTCTGCTCTGTTATACATCAGGTCTAGAAAATTCTTACCTGAATCTCTTTCTGTACAATTGCTTAAAATTAGTGAAATGAGTTTCAAAACATAAACAGTAAGGCTCTTCTATACACTGTAACTTGCAGGCATCACTGAAGGCCAAAGAATAGAAGTGTAGTCAGAGTTGCAGAAACAAACCTAGAGTTTCTTGGAGGGGTACACACAGGAGTACCCGTCATAGAAGGAGACCATGTTCCGTGTGCTGTTCATGAAAAATAACAATCTCCTAAATTCACTCTTGAAAGCTCAACTAAACTGGCTACAAACCATCTGTGGTTTGGGGGTTGTATACTGAATATTTAGGGTATAGAATTCTTGGATGTTGGATTGAGAACCTTGCAGATTTCCTAAAATGCTTGTGGGCATGAAAGTAGGTAGTGTACGGTGTCCATCATGGAAGGGATGGGAGCCAACCAGAGTGTAAGGGGTCTGTACAGATGAGCGGGTGGAGGGTTGACAGGATATTCGTTTGGTGACTAGTTGGTTTTGATAGTGACATTAAGTTCTAACACCAATAGTTTAGTCACATCTAATGGCCTAATGAAACAAAGTTAAAGCAGATTCAATACACACTCAAAGAAATCAATTAGGGATGAGTTAGAAGGAGCTTTTTCTTTTAACAAATAAGCTTAAATTGCATGACTTGAATGCAGCTCCATTATAATCTGGCAAGATCATCAAAACAGTGGCCTGAGCTGGAGGATTTAGTTCTACACACTGTTAGAAATAAATTTAATATCCTTGTTAGCCAAAATGTTTATTATTTATAAAGATCATTCATGGACATAGAGACACATACAGAGAGATGGATACAGATAAAAGCTGATCTTTATAATAAATAAAACCAAATATGGAAATCTCAAAAGGCTGTACACCAAGGACATTAGAAGGAGGTCAACATTTAGCATATTTTAATATTTGAAAAGTAAAAATCGGGGCAGGAGGAGAGGTCACAAACCAGCTAACACAGCCTTCACCTAAAAAGAAATACTTTTACAAATTCTGAAGGTCGCTCAGAATGAATGTGAAGATTCTCTTTCCAGGCAGTCTAGTTTTAGAAACTTCATTTCTTTTTCAGGTTTTCTTTTTGGGTAATCACAATCTTCCTTCCTGTAAATTTGACCCCCAGTCTGAGTATTAGCTTCAGGAAAACAAAGCAAGTTCCTCACCTCTAACCTAGGACAGGTGTCTGAGCACAGATACCAGTTTGCATTGGTCTTTATGGATTCTCTTTTCCAATCTGAATCCTCATTAGAATGTTTACAGATGACTGATAGATTCTGTTGATCCTCATTAGGATGTTTACAGACAGCTGATCAATTCTGTTGATCCTCATTAGGATGTTTACAGATGGCTGATCGATTCTGTTGTCCTCTGAATCTACGTATGCAGTCAGTGTTGTAATCCATGTATAGAGCCAGGAACTTATTATTCTGTATTCTTTTTGACATATGCAGATTCTTGCTGTCTCTCTATTTTTCATAATTTTCTAAATTTGGCCAATGTATGATGATGGCTGGAAATAAAATGTGTATCGTTAGGAATCAGGGTGCCATCCTGAGCTCATTTCATGCTTCCACTGAGATAAAAAGTTTCACTAACAGGGCCAGGCTTGGTGGCACATATCTTTAATCCCAGCATTGGAAAATCAGAAGCAGGCAGATTTCCGAGTTTGAGACAAACTTGGTCCACATGGCGTGTTCCAGGACAGTCAGGGGACACACAATGACACAGTTTCACTAACGAGGAAGATGAACTAGTCAGGCAGTTGTTTACCTTCACCTGAGGACTACGGAACCACGTGAATGAATACACACACTATAAATACTTTCCTCTGTGATCGGAAGTAGACCATTTGGAAGGAGTTGACCTGTATCCACTCTAACCATCCCACACATAGAAATTTCAACCACACGCACGGGCTCCTTCAAGGACTCCATGCTGATCAATTCCAGAAGCAGTGTGGTCGCGAACAAAGCTCACCTGGGTTCTGAGACTAAGGGATAGAAATAATGCAGGGGACATACCAGTTATGATCTGTGAAAACAGAGAGATGCAATTGTTCTTCAATGATGAAAATATTTCCCAGGGAGATGTTCATTTCATGATTAACACATATGGGCAAGGGTCAGGCCCTAGTACTGAGCAGAAGAAAGAGTGAAGAAAAGAATCTCTACTATAAGGCAATAATTAGCAAAACATACTAGCCAGAGAAACTGGTTCCTAAGTAGCAGAGCCAAGGGCAATGAAAGAACTGCAAGGTGAATGGTGTCAAACGCAGGGAGTCTCTGGTCTCGGTGTTCCAGGTAAGCACTGAGGGTGGGGTTCTGCATACCAGACAGAGAAAGAAAACACCTTGATCTTGAGGTTGCAAACTTTGGTTCTGTGTCTTTCACACCATATTTCTGAATAAAAGACTAATTCCCCCGGGAGCAGGACAATATCTTTGTCCCACTAAGCAAGACGGAACAGATTTCAAGGCTGCATGCCTCTCTAAGGACCTGTCCAGCAGTGCCACAGGATGATGCTGCAGGCTCATTGAGTTCATCCTTCAGGGCTCTTCCATGTCAGATGTTGTGCTAGACAGACAGTGAAGCTAGTTCTGCACAAGACAGGGCATCCACCGTATCCACCCGAAGTTAGTCATGGAGCTGTGTTTTGCCAGAAATGGATGCACGGAGCATGCTGGAGCAGAGGACTAGGAAGATTCCCCATAAAGAAGAAAATAGGAGCTAGAGACAGAGAGGAAAGTCTATGGGTGAAGAAATAAGGTGAAGGACTCATTAAGCAAATGTACTAGGAATCTAGTAGACTCCTTGTATCTAGGGTTACAATCTGTTAGAGTCATTGTATCTAGGTTATAATCTGTTAGATTGTAACAGTTGTTTCTCACTGTAACTAGGGAAACAGTTGAATGTATTAGCATTTGTATAAGGTACCTAGATCTTGAAGAAATCGTAGTAGAAAACAGTGATTGTTTTCTATGATTTATGGAGTTGTTTTTCTGAAGGGGTTTTCTATGTGTTTCATGGCTTTGGTCACAAGACTATCAGGTCACATTTGTAGGTCTTGAATCATTGGGCACTGCAAACAGTATACAATAAAGACTAAGATTGCAGGCTGTGATAAGTTCCTTCAGAGAACATATAGTGTAGATCAAAGGGGCTTTGGCATGAGGAACTTATACCCCAAGCAACCTTCATGTACAGTCAATAAATATTGATTCTTCTGGACAGTGGTTTGAGGTTCAGTTCACAGAAGCTCCCTGCTTCCAGAGAACCTAAAATCACATTCTGGAGTGACTTCCTCCTTTACCTGCCTGTGCAGCACAGAACTCCTGACAAACTCTTGCAGTGAACGACTTTCAGGTTTCGTTGTAAACTGGAGAGGCCAATCCTCTGCTAGGAGTGTTGCCCTGTTTAACCTTGAGCTTAGCTATATTCACTTGGGAAGGCACTGCTGACATTTGCTGAGGCTCAGGTCATTACATCTTTATGCCTGTGTCTTCTAGATTTTTAGTAAATGGCTCTCAGGGTTGCAGGTTTCTTCCCTGCTTCACTCTACACTTGTCCAACTGAGATTTTAAATCAAAGTTCAGTTTTCTTTGATTCTTATCTTCTATTACCTATTTTGATGACTATTGGAATTTAGTTTTATTAAGGTTAAATTATTTTGGATTATGATTCTAGAATACATATGTCTCATAATTAGAAGTCTAATCTTTTCTAGAGTAAATATAATTATTTTTATTATGTGATTTCAAAAATTATTAATAAAACTATAGAGCATGGATGGTTAAATTGTTGTGCCACCAGCTGAGATATATTGTAGATTTGTTAATTCTCCCATGAGAATATTCCTATATTCCTGAGATATTTATATGTACCATGTATTTTATTACAACATGAACTGCATCCATTCATTCATTTAACAACATTGGAACTTTTTATTTTTTTTTCTTGTTCTTGTTACATTTAGGGGAACAGAGTCTCACTACGTTGCACAGGCTGACCTCAATCTTCCTGCCTCTGCCTTCAGAGTACTGGGATTACAGAGGCTGTGACAAAAACCTTTAACCCTGATCAAAAACTTATCAAATTCTGGGTGTGGAAGTGGATACCTTTAACAATACCATCGGGGAGGCAGAGGCAGGTGGAGCTCTGTGAGTTTGAAGCCAGCTTGGTCGATATGGAGAGTTCTAGGCCAACAAGGACTACATAATGAAACTCCGTCACACAAAAAAAAGAAAAGAAATAAAATAAAAATAAAAAGAGAGAAAGAAGAAAGAAAGGAAGGAAGGAAGGAAGGAANAGAAAGAAAGAAAGAAAGAAAGAAAGAAAGAAAGAAAGAAAGAAAGAAAGTTTTATCAAATATTTACTTATTTGTTTTGTACCTAAGAACCTAAAACAGAAGCAAACTTCCAGGACAGGCAGCAGGTGAGTGACAACTGAACTGATCTGTGAGGATCTACCTGTGAGCTCAGAAGATCTGGCACTTTCCTGTGAGAGGGCATTAAAGGGAAGCTCTGATAAACTGAGCCATATAGTGATATACAGATGCATATATAAATATATTTATCTTATAGTTGACAGTCTTACTGTTTTTTCATGAGGGAAGAATTGAAACATCTTTTTGAAATCATTGATTCAGTTCTGAGTGTCCATAATCACCTTCCAGTTCAGTAAACTCAGCCCAAAGCAGCATGACTCAGAGTGGCAAAAACTATTCACACTAAGCACAAATAGAAATCTCTTCACCCACGTTTGCTTTGTCGGGTACGTGGGTGGTTTGGGCACACTCTTTTACTGTCTTGAGGCCTCTGTCCTAGTTTGATTCAGCTGCCAAAATGGCACATCCCAGATTCCTTTGACGGAGTCTCAATTGGGGAAGTTCCCAGATCAGATTGGCTTGTGGCTGTGTCTTTAAGAGATTGTCTTGATTAATATTTGATGTGGGAGGACACAGCCCACTGTGGGCAGCACCATCCCTAGGCAGAGGGGCCTTGGCTATATAAGAAAGATGGCTGAGCAAACTAGAGGGAGTAAGATAATAGGCAGAGTTTCTCTGAGGGTTTTGCTCACGTCTTGAGTTCCTGCTCTAACTTCGCTTAACAATAATGAACAGTAACCTGAGAAATGACTAAACCCTTCTTCCCTCCCTGAGCTGTTTTGGACGTGTTTTATCACAGCAGCAGAAGGCAAACCAAGAGTCTTAAATAGCTCTGGGTGGCCTGGATTCACCATGCAGCTGAAGAAAACCTTGAGTTCCTGGTCCTCCAGCCTCTACCTCCCAAGCACTCAGAACAGTCAGAAGAACAACTTTTTATGTCTATCTGACTTTTATTATTTATCACTGATTATTTACAACTCTCTGTTTTTTCTTGTTGTTTGGTATACGAATTTTTAATTTTGCTAGTTCTTAAAATACCATTTTAAGATATTGCCTTTGAGTTAACGATATACATTTACAATGTCCTGAGAACAGCAAATATTAATGCTGCATCTTCCACATTAGATTTTTGATATCCCCACATTACTGCTTTTAGATCCTAATATTATTACCATGAGGATGGCATTGCATCCTCTCCACATTCAGAGAAAAAAAAATATCATTTCCAGAGTATACAGTGACCTGTCTAAAGTCATAGAACAAACAGGCAGCAGGAATGGGGTTTAAGAAACAGCCACAGCTCTGTTAATCCAGTTATCTGCGTGCTAGAGAATTAAGAAAGACTTGGTAGCCTACACAAGAGCTGTACAGGATCCCAGCTCAGGGAGAAGAGTTCACAGCACTACCCCGAGCTGAGGAAGGAGCAACTACAACTGATCATTACTGCAGAAGGGAGACTCAGTTTTCCCTAAGACTCATGCCAGGTCATGGTGGCGCACGTCTTTAACCCCAGCCCTTGGGAGGCAGAAGAAGGCAAATCTCTGAGTCTGAGGTCAGCCTGGTCTACACAGTGAGTTCCAGAACAGTCAAGGCTGCACAGAGAAACCTTATCTTGGAGAAAAAAGGGAAGGGTAGATATAGCCTCTAGATCAACCATGCTCCAGTGGCTAGCCCCATACCCATGTACATACGGGCATCACAAATTCAACACAGTGGGTTATTTTATTTAAAGACAGAGGACATGAAGGAAAGGGTGGAGGAAGTGATGAGTCTAAGAGTGAAAATAAATAGGATCAAAATATTTTTGTATGCATGTATGAAATTTCCAAGCAATTAATAAGCATATTTATACAGGAAGAGCCAACAAAAATTAAAGGAATATTAACATCAATAAAACCTATGTCCTTGAGGCATCTGAGGAACAGTAGTTCATGTGCTCTCTAGGAAGAATTGAGTGTGTTCTGTTTGTGCAGGTGGGAGACCATGGGAAGCCCGAACASCAGTTCAGAAGAGGGCTTCCTGCTGCTGGGCTTCTCAGACTGGCCTCACCTAGAACCTGTCCTTTTTGCCTTCATTTCTGTTTTCTACTCTCTGACTCTCTTCGGCAACACCGTGATCATCATTCTGTCACGACTGGACGTTCGCCTACACACACCCATGTACTACTTTCTCTGCCATCTCTCCTTCCTGGACCTCTGCTACACTGCCAGC
>LOEQ01002066.1:15651-37375 GCA_001685075.1 Bramus lutescens | reverse complement strand
CAGTTCAGAAGAGGGCTTCCTGCTGCTGGGCTTCTCAGACTGGCCTCACCTAGAACCTGTCCTTTTTGCCTTCATTTCTGTTTTCTACTCTCTGACTCTCTTCGGCAACACCGTGATCATCATTCTGTCACGACTGGACGTTCGCCTACACACACCCATGTACTACTTTCTCTGCCATCTCTCCTTCCTGGACCTCTGCTACACTGCCAGCGCCGTGCCCCAGCTGCTGGTCAACCTCTCCGGACTCGACAGGACCATTAGCTTTGCAAGGTGTGTGGCCCAGCTCTTCATAATGCTCTCACTGGGAGGAACTGAGTGTGTGCTTTTGGTGACAATGGCTATAGACCGCTATGCCGCCGTGTGTCGCCCACTCCATTACACAACCATGATGCATCCTCTTCTCTGCAGGGCGTTGGTTATATTCTCCTGGGTGGGAGGACTCGTGAACTCTCTGATCCAGACAAGCCTCGTGATGGCCATGCCTCTCTGTGGACACCAGCTGAACCACTTCTTCTGCGAGCTGCCTGTTCTGCTGAAGTTGGCCTGTGAGGACACAGGAGGAACAGAAGCCAATCTGTTTGTGGCCCGGGTCATTATCTTAGTCTGTCCTTTAGTGCTAATTCTGGGCTCCTATGCACAGATTGCCAGGGCAGTGCTGAACATCAAGTCAATGGCTGGTCGCAGAAAGGCTTTTGGGACGTGTGCATCGCACCTCATTGTGGTTACCCTGTTTTATGGCTCAGCCATCTCCACCTATCTCCAACCTGTCCACAGGTANTGCTCTCACTGGGAGGAACTGAGTGTGTGCTTTTGGTGACAATGGCTATAGACCGCTATGCCGCCGTGTGTCGCCCACTCCATTACACAACCATGATGCATCCTCTTCTCTGCAGGGCGTTGGTTATATTCTCCTGGGTGGGAGGACTCGTGAACTCTCTGATCCAGACAAGCCTCGTGATGGCCATGCCTCTCTGTGGACACCAGCTGAACCACTTCTTCTGCGAGCTGCCTGTTCTGCTGAAGTTGGCCTGTGAGGACACAGGAGGAACAGAAGCCAATCTGTTTGTGGCCCGGGTCATTATCTTAGTCTGTCCTTTAGTGCTAATTCTGGGCTCCTATGCACAGATTGCCAGGGCAGTGCTGAACATCAAGTCAATGGCTGGTCGCAGAAAGGCTTTTGGGACGTGTGCATCGCACCTCATTGTGGTTACCCTGTTTTATGGCTCAGCCATCTCCACCTATCTCCAACCTGTCCACAGGTATTCTGAAGGTGAGGGGAAGTTTGTTGCTCTTTTTTATACAATTGTCATCCCCATGCTCAACCCTCTGATTTATACCCTCAGGAACAAAGACGTGAAGGGGGCTCTGTGGAGGGTACTGGGGAGAGGCACAGACTCCAGGTAGAAGAGGAAAAAAGAACCAGTAAACTATCTAACTTTAGGCCAGTGCAAAGGATTTGATGTTTACTATCAGAAAACATTATTCGTAAGTGTCATCATATAACATATCATTTTAATTGGAATTTCTCACTTTTTTGCTGATGACATTACTTCATTTTATATTAAGATAGGAATGATAATAAAGAAATTCAAGAAACTTCCTGAGTGATATGTCCCAGCTTAGAATCAGTCTATGTGACCAAGGCACTGCCTTCACCACACTATCCCAACTCATCAGAGTTTGAGGTTTCATTTTCTAGAGCAGGCTAGCAGAGTAATCACAAGACTTTGCCTTGAGACTTGAGGCTGGGTGGTGAAGCCTAACACTGGGGTGATCCTAATGGCTTCCACACCCAGGTTAGGGTCCATACAAAGAGTGCTAGAATCAAGCCAAGAGGAGACCTGTCGCCCTAATGCCACATTTCTATTCTGGTCATTGTCAAGTGCAGCTGGTTACGGTGAACTTGGGCCGTGGCTATACCTCAGCAGCGTACAGCTCGTACAGCTCGTGCCAGTGTGTACACTGGTCTTATCTAGACCTGTAGTGGTGTCAGTGGGCCAGATTCAGTGTAGTCTTTGTGGTGTTTGTGGCCGTAGGTGTTGCATATAGCCAGAGCCTTATCTATGGTTAGTCTCCCTAGGGCCAGGGGAATGTCTTGCTTCTCAGCACAGACCACTGACTATAAATGAGGTGATTCCTATAATCCAGAGAGGATTGTAGTATGAAAATAACCTTCTTGGAAGTCACTCACACTTGATGAACAACACAGCAGCTGAAGTTTGCAGATCTCTCTAGGCTTGTATCCGTTTCTGATACAGGGACACACACCAGGCGTGTGCATGTGACTAGCCTGGCCTTAGCCTGCCATCTAGTGCTGAAAATGCAGAATTAACTAGAGGCCCAAAGAAAATGCCAAGAAGCCTGCTTTAATATCTGCAAGGACAAGCATAAAGCCAGATTGCAAAGGCTAGAATAAACACCTAGCGTTTCCATTCATAAATGGTGCTGCCCAGCAATAGGCACAAAGAGTTGGCGTGAAAAAATGACTTCACCTGACAAAATGAGGAATGGAGCGGGCAAATACTTGGATGGAGATGTTGAAACAGGTGTTTAAAGGAATGAATCAACAAATACAAGCAATACAGAAATAATGCAGGACCCTAAAAACAACAACAATAAATTAAAATAAAACTTGAAGAGCCAGAAACAAATTCAAAAGTCAAACAGAAGGACTGAGTTCAATTGCAAAGGATTTGCCGACTGTGAGCAAAGCCCTGGATTTGAGACCTAAAACATCAATAAAAGAGAAAATTGAGCAGAAATGATTGAGTAGAAAAGCAAACTAAAGAAAACTGACTCTCCTTTCCCCAGCTCTCATTTGTCAATAACCTCCTGGCTAAGGGTGGGAGCTCCTGAGGCCTCCCTCTATGCTGGACTGTTGACTGGCTTAATCATGTGCCGATCTTGTGCTGGCGAGTTTTTTAATCAATATGAAAACTATTGTTTTATCTTTTAAAGGAGCCCAGATACCTGGAAACACTAATCCCAAACTGCTTCAGATAAAATCAGCTGCAGCTGCCCCCTAGAATACACACAAAGCTGTTTCCCCTAACCAGCCCCCTTTATTGCATGTCATCCTCCCAGATTGGAGGCAGGGACTTGTAAAATCCCAAAACACGCAAGAGAAATATAAATATCCCTGTCTGTGGCCTAACAACAAGCCTGACTCTTATAGATCCTGCCCATTTTTACTCATCAAAAATTTCAGAAAAGAAATACAATGGCAGGTTTCAAAGACACCTATGGCTGCTACAGCGTGAGGTATTTAAAGAGCAGATTTCTGTTCTTTTGTCCTTTTTAGACTCTGTAGAGGACTAATATCATTTTTACAAAATGTCTGTGTTTCCCCAGGTTTTCAGGTATGTTCTAAACATCTTTACTGATTTTCTTTGAAATTACAGAAGTCAATATTCAGACGCCAAAGTTAACAGTGTCAAGGCATCATTATTTACAGCTACCAAACTGCGGGGACAAGCCAAATGTCCATCAATCAGTGAGTGAACAGAGGAGATGAGGTCTATCCATGAACAAGAACCTTGTCAGCCATGTGAAATAATGACGTGTTGAAATAGGCCACCATGGCAATTCCCCAGAACTGTGCAGAGAGACAGTAGCTTGGATGCAAAAGGCCACACACACTGTAGAGTGCCAGAGACACAATTACATCAATGGTTGCCTGGAAGTCAGGACAGTGGCTACAAACAGGCATGAAATGAAATGAGGTGACAAAATGTTCTAAAACAATAAATAGACAAATTTGTGAGCATACTGAAACATTAAAATGTAGATCCTAAACATGTGCATTCTGTATGTGAATTATATCTCAAGAAAGCTGTTAAAAATCAGTGTTTGATGATTATATTGCAAACAAAGCCTATCACTGTATAAAGGTCTAACAATCTTCCCACACCCTTCCTAAATACAAAACCAATGCACAGTGTAATAATAACTGTATATTTTATACTTTTATTAATGAAATTTACTCTTTGATGATTTTATACAAGTGACGTTTTCTGATTATTCTCAAGCCCACACTCTCTCTTATCTCCCTCCCTCCACTGTATGCCCTCCCCTTACAGGTCCCTTCCCCATTCTTGGATGTGGGCATCCCTGCAGCCACCGAGGTCAGAAGAATGTCAATCTTCATGAAATAAGAAGGAAATATGGTTCAAAACAACTTAGTTAGCTGGTGTTAGCTCAAACTTCTAGACTCTGACACCAGGCAATTTATTTCAGACATACTGAAGCACAGCACAGTTTGGGGATAAAAGTTTCCTGATAACAATTAGCTCAACCTTGTGTGCAAAACCAAGCTTAAGATGTGTGTGTATTGAAACTCTTTACGGAGTACATGTGGTCTCTTCCATAAAGCTAGGTTCTGCTGACTAAGAAACAATATTCAAGACAAAAGTCTAGGGAGAATGACTATAATGCCTGTGGGAGTCGGGATTGGCCTGGCCCTAAGATGGCTGCTACCAAAGCACACGTTACCTAGGCTGCTCCAAAGCACACGTGGCATCTCCCATAAGGCATGGATTGTGAAACAATGCTCAAGATCTAGGGAGGAAGAGTCTGGGATGATAGTATAATAAGAAACATGATATATAAAAACTAAAATATGTTATAGATAACATAATAATAACAAACATAATAGTCTTGATAATAGTCTTGAGGAATCAGGTGAAGCCTGGTCCAACAGACAGCAAAAGATCACCAGGTTATAAACTAAATCCATTCCCAACTTTCCAGGTGAGAAACAGGTAGACAATCCTTTGTTTGAACAGATAAGTCTATGTATTTGACCTTCCTCACCTCCCTAGTGCTTATCTGTGCCCTCAAGGACACCTTACTCTTGCCTTACTCTCTACATTGGTGATGCTGCTTCTCAGCTTCACACACCTGGGAAGAGGGAACCTCAGCAGAGGAATTTCCTGCATCTTGTCTGTGGGGCATCCTTCTTATTGCCCATCGATGTAGGAGGCCCAGCCCACTGTGGGCAGTGCCACCCCTGGGCGTGTGAGCTGGGTATATAAGAAAGGTAGCTGAAAATGAGCCTAGAAGCAATCCAGTAAACAGCATTCTAAACACCATGATTTCTGCTCCAGCAGGTCATTCAGCCTTGAGTTCCTGCTTTGGCTTCCTTCCATGATAGACTGTAGCCTCTAAGGTTAAATAAACATTTTTCATACCAAGTTGTTTTGCTCAGTATTTTATCATAGCAACAAACAGCAAATTAAAGCAACATGTTGTTGTTGTTTTGTAGCCTCCTGGGTTTATCCAGAGTCCTCTATGTGACTATGTGTTAAGAAATATCCAGTAGAGCCTGGTGGCTTAAAGGATATAGAAATTATCCACAGGGAAGGATAGAGCCCTGAGACCCTTCCCACTCACGACTAGAGTTGACAAGGGCCCAGTCTTGTATGACCCAGTTCAGGCAATCCCAGCTGCTGTGAAATCATAATCACCATGGCTGTGACATGCTCAGAAGACAACTTCACAGCATTTAATCCTTATCTTCTGGCTCATATATTCCTTCTGACCCTTCTTCCATCACATTCCTCGGGCCTTAATTGGAGTAGTAAAAATGTCCTGCTCAGGATTGAGTGTTCAAATTTTCTGTTTTCTTGGCATGAACAGCAAAAAGTTTCCAAATTCCCCCATCATTTTTTGTAAAGAGACACTTATTCAGATTAGCATTTGTCTGTGGTTATAAAGCATAAATGTTTAGAAGGCGGTTTAATTCCACGTTAATTTAACTATCCACCAATAAGTTCCTCGTCAATGACTTGTGATCTCCTCACCCATTCCTTTTTGAAAAATCAGGTTTATAACATCAGACCTAAAATCCCTCCTGAGGAGCAGACCTTGGTTACCCCCGTGGCAGGTGTTCCACTATTGCTCCACTGTGCACAGTCCTGCAGTCTGCCATTGTAGTTGGCGGGTTCTCCAGCAGCCCATTTAGCACCTTTCAGCATTATGAATACTAGTAGCAGGATAGGGATCTTCTAGCTTAGTTCCAGCTTGTTTTCACTATATCTTGTAATCAAGGCGTCCACATTTTTAAATGTCCATTTGATTGTCAATTCCATTGTACTGAGAGACATTCAGGAGATAGCATAACACCCCACTGGCTGTATCTACTCATGTGTTTCCAGAGATTAATTAAATGGGGATAATTCATCCTTAATGTGGACAACACCAGCCACACAATAGGACCCAAATGGAATAAAGGGGGAGAAAAGCTGGAAGCTAACAAGCATAGGTATTCCCTCTCTGTTTTCTGGCTGCTATGATTTGAGTGGTTCTGATCTGCTGTACGGTCTTTGTCACTGTTCTATTCCTATGAAGAAACATCATTATCAAGGAAACTCATAAAAGAAAGCATTTAACTGGGGGCTTGCTTACAGTTTCAGAGGTTTAGTCTATTATCAGCATAGAAGGGAGCATGGCGGCACACAGCCAGATGTGATGCTGGAGAAGTGGCTGGGAGCTCTACATCTGGATCCACAGGCAACAGGAAGACAGAGACACTGGGCCTGTTTTAGGCTTTTGAAACCTCAAAGTCCAGCCCCAGTGACTCACTTCCTCCAACAAGGCTACACCTCCTAGTCCTTCTCAAGTAGTGCCACTCTCTGGTGACTAAGAATTCAAATATATGAGCCTATGGGAGCCATTCTTATTCAAATCACCACATATACCCACCATGATGGTCTGTAACAAGATAAATCTTTCCCCACTTACCTCGTTCTGAAGGTGTTTCGTCACCGTGATGAAAAGGCTGACTAACACAGCTGTGTAACCACAAATGCACTCTTATAGGTTTCCTATCATCTCGTTCTTCCCTCCAGAACTACAGCAAAGTATTCCTGGGAATAAAATTTTCTCATTCACACACAGTATCTTAATTAGGATTTCTAACACAGTGGTAAAGACCATGACCAGAAGTAGGTTGGGGAGAAAAGGGGTTTTGGGCTTACATATCCTGAGCCACAGTCCACTGAAGGAAGCAAAGACAGGAACTCAGATTAGGTTGGGACCAGGAGACAGGAGCTGATGCAGAGACTAGGGAGGATTGTTGCTTTTTTGCTCATCATGGCTTGCTCAGCCTGCTTTCTTATAAAACCCAGAATCATCAGCCCAGGGAGGTCCCACCCACAGTGAGCTGGGGCCTCCTCCATCAAGTACTGATTAAGAAAATGCTCTACAGGCTTGCCTCTAGCCCAATCATAAGGAGGAATTTTCTCAACTAAGGTTTCCTCCTCTCAGATGACTCTGGCTTGTGTCAAGTTGACATAAATCCAGTCAGCACACCAATGTTTAGAGGGAAGGGTGACACTGGGTAGCTGTGTAACTGACGCTAGGTAATCTGTGCCCCAGCTCTGACTTCTATGAAGTGGGCAGGGTAATAGGAACTAATAAAGTTATTAAGAATATTGCCTGGGTTGATAGGTACAGGGTTCCTGGAAGAATAACTGGTACAGCACCATGTAGTTTTACCTATTATTGTTCATTCATTGATCAGGTCCAAATTACACTCTTCCATTTGTATATGATAATTTGTGCCATTTGCATTAATTGTATATGAAGATGATGGTGTTTGCAGTGTTAGTAATGTTTCTCTTGATGGTGCTATGCTTCTTGTGCAAAGGAAAAGACTTGTAATTCCCACACTGGTTGAAATTATTTCAAGTAGAGTGTGTTTTGAAGACTTTATTAGTACAAGACAATGTGTCTGAACTGGATAAATTTAAGCATAATGAAAATCCAATCAGTGAATATCTACCGTACACCAGGCACCTTACACACTATGAGCCATTAAACCACGAACAATGGTTTTAGAGAGAGAGAGAGAGAGAGAGAGATCATGATAACCTCTTATTGATGGGGAAACTGGGGCTCAGTCCTATAAGATCACAAAGCTATTAATAATAGTGTTAGCAAAGATTTTTCTTCCTTAACTCATATTACAAATTCCTCAAATGGATACGGGAATCTTGCACATTAACTTCCCCCATACTGTAAGAAGAAGCTGGTCTTTGCCCGTGCATTTTTTATGAATATGCGAATTTATAAATATGTTGAAAATAAAAATAAGCATAAAATAATAAGCACTGGCCCATTAAATATTATAACATAAAAAAATGAAAGCATCATACTCTACATAAGGGAAGCAAGTTGCAGTTGGATCAGTGGAGCAGCTGTGTGGAAACACCTAAGCATTGCGTGATGGCTCCAGAGAAGGAAGACAGCTGTGGCATGGTGAACATGGCTGGCTTCAAGTGAGACGTGGAATTTAGTCTGTCTAGCAAAAGGCTGATAGGACTGGGGTCAAAGTGGAAAAGCAGAAGGAATCTTGGGATGCAGAATCACAGGAGCGCGAAAGAAATTGTCCGGAGAATACACAGTAGGTCACTTAGGTTTGGCAGAACTAGGCGAACAGAAAGTAGTGAAAATTGCAAGGCGGGTCTTGGAGAGCCAGCAAAGTTCATGATAATTGTCACAGTGGGGCCTTCGGTCTCCAAGGGTGCCTGCCCTTTGTAAGCACCTCACTCTCCGCTGCTTTTAAATAAATGCATCTGTGGGACTGAGGATACAACTCAGTGGTTGAGTACTTGCCTAGCCTTGACAAGACCTGGGTTCAATCCAACAGTGACAGGACATGAAAATGAGAACGCTTCTCAGTGTCCTCAGGGCATAAATGATGTGTACAACCTCAGTTCGGATCATCAGGAGACCTGATAAGATGTCAGCTCTGCCCTGATCTCAGTTGGTTGGAGTGAGCATGCAGGAGGTTATTGAGGAGGATGCTCCTACCTCCCGGGTTAGGCCTCTCAGCATTCTCTGCTGTATGTGCCCTGTTGACTTCTCAAGGACTTGAGCTTTGACCTGAGTCTTTCCCACCACAGGTGAAATTAGGACCAAGGGGCAAAGTACCCTTCAGACATCACAAGTTTTCTCAAGTCTCCAGTGGGTCTCACTTGTCCTTCAAACCCACTATATTTGAAAAAGGCAAAAGTGGGAGTTTTCTGACCCTGGACTCCAGGTAAGTGCTGAAAGCTTGAGATGGTTAGGTTCATGGTAAAAAAAAAAAAAAAGCACTAAAAAACAAATACTGTGCTGAGAAATCAGCATTGGGCTTCACTGTGTTGGGGCTCCAGTTTTAGGGCAAAGTAATGTTAAATTCATGCAAAAAATAATTTACTCAAATTTACTTTCACCTTCTATCACGTATACACACTGTACCTACTCCTCATGCAACATGTCAAAAGAAACTCACTTCTTTTTCTCTTCAACTACTAAAATAATGGAAATTTTTTAAAGATAGACAGCAAAGGTGGACTTGAAATCAAGGTTCTTTATTGTAGTAAATAGTTGGAATCAGAGTTGGTAGGAAAAGAACAGAGGTGTGGTCAGAGCTGTCGTAACAAACTAAGAATTTCTCGGGAGGGGGTATACTCAGAGGGAACTCATCACAGATGGGGACCGTGTTCTTTGTGCAGAGTCACAGAGAAACAAGATGTTTATGAATTCACTCTGAATGTCAGCTATACAGACTCTGGTCCATCTCTGATTTGGGGGACTTGTACCGAAATTTTGGAGTGTGATCTTATAGGATATTTGATAGAGGAGTCTTCCAGAATGCCTTAAAAGCTGAAGGAATAGTGTAATGTGATGTGGCCTCCAGTATGAAAGACACTGGATCCAGATCAGAGTCGATCTGAGTCTGTACAAGAGCACGTGGTCCAGAGAACAGATAGGAAGATGCTTTGGTTTTGGTGCCTAATTGGTCTTGATAGCATCGTTTCTGTCCCAGCCCTCATAGGGGAGTCATATGGAAGCAACTGAAACTAGGTTCAAATTTAACAATACCTGGCCAAACAAAGACCCTCCTCTTCTGTTGGTAGAGAAAATTTAATTGTATGACTTGAATATAGCTCCATTAGAACCTGACAAGATGATCCAACTAATGCTCTCAACGAAAGGATTTAGTTCTACACACTGTCAGAAATAAATCTAAGCATGCTTACTGATCAAAAGCTTATTATTTATAAAGGTCATTCATAGGCATAGAGGCACACATACACATAGATGAACAGGTAAAAGCTGATTTTTTTACAATAAAACCAAATATGGACATTTCAAAATGCTGTGCACCAAGGAACTTATGGGGAGGGATTCATTTTTAACATATTAACATTAGGAAAGTAAGGATGGGGCAGAGTGACAGCTAGCAGAGCCTTTATCTAACACAGCTGTCCATTTATAGATGAAGGTCACCTCCAAATAAGTGTACAGATCTGAGTGTCAGGAGCATGGCTCTCTCTGGGCAGTCTAATTCTTGAACCCTCCATTTCTTTTTTCAGGTTTTTTTCTTGGCCAGTCATAAGCATCCTTCCTATAAACCTGACACCCTGGCTGAGGGCACGAAAGCAAGGTCCTTACCTTTAACCTAAAGCTTTAGGGGGCTAAACAAGGTCCTTATCTTTAACCTAAGGCAGGTCTCTGAAACAGATTCAAACCAGCATATTTCTGTGTAATCTGTTTTCCAATATAAAGCCTCACTAGGATGTTTAAAGATGTCTGATTTGTTCTATCGCCTTCTGAATCTGTGTGTTTAGCCAGTGAAGACTATGGAGTTCTATGCTTCTCTTAACTTTCTAAATTTGTGAACATCTGGTAACTGGAAAGAGAATGTGTGCCTTTGAGAATCCAGTATGCCAACTCAACTTAATTCCATGCCTTTACTGAAAGATTTCATCATGAAGAAAGAAAATGGACACTTCCAAGTAGCTACTGTCAGTAAAGAAGCATGGGACTCAGTGAAGTCCCATGGTGTACTCAGTATTCAGAGGGTAGCCAGTTGGAAGGAGGTCTGTATTTATCTGTATGCTCTCTGTATGGTCAAAACCCAACTGGAATACAAGATATAGGTCTAGTAATTATGTGTACTACATAACAGAGACGTAGTGTTCATGTGAGAAATTAACTATAACTGCTCTTCCAGAGTGGAATTGTTGCAGTTGATGAGATGGCTCAGTGGGCACATGTTTTGTTATTGCAAAGAACTGCATTCAGACCCTCTGACCCATATAAAGGATAGATGTGAAACTGCACACATCCACACATCTGTAATCACAGTGCTGCCGCAGTGAGGAAGGAAGTGGATTGAGGAAAATCCTGGGAAACTCACAGGCCAGCAAGTCTGGCACATACAGCCATGAACAAGGTAGAACTGACACCCAAGGTACCCTCTGACCTCCACAAGGCTGCCATGATACTGTGTATGTGTATCTCTGTCTGTCTGTCTGTCTGTCTGTCTGTCTCTCTCTCTCTCTCTCACACACACACACACACACACTAATGAAAAATATATCTCATGGGGACCCTCCATGAGTTCCAAATATGGGAATGAGTGAGACCTTAGCCGTTGCCGCAAGGAAGAGTGGAGGAAAATATCAATGGGGAGAGGGGTTATCAAGGAACCACAGCTGAAGCAAATGATCTCTGAGTGACAGACACAGGTGCAATGCAAGAGTAGAAGAGCTGTACTAAATACAGGATTCACAGGCCTCCATCTTGGGTAGGGTTTAATGTGTCATTTATGATAGCTGTGGGTGTTGTGATTCTGTAGATGAGCCAGTTGTCAGTAGAGAACTGAGGCTTAGACACCAACACTCATCCACCAAGCAAGGGACTTACAAGCAGGCACACAAGGATCAAAGGCCTGGGTAGGCAGAAAAAAAAGTCTCTATGATGGGACAAAGAAAGACAACACCTTGGCCCTGAGGTTGTACAGTTTGGGACTGTGGCTTTGCACACCATATTCCTGAGTAAAAGACTAGATCCTCGGAAGGAAGGGCAATGTCTTTGTTCCACTAAGCAAGACCTAACCTACTTCAAGGCTTCATACCTCCCTAAGGATTTGTCTGCCTTGGCCTTCAAATTACTGGGACTACAGTGTTGCGCTATTAACAGGAGTATGGTGAGAGCCTTTAATGTCAATCAAAAACCTGTCCAATTTTTTTTTGGTTTTATAGTTAAGTAAACAAAAACTTACAGAAGTAAACTTTCAAAACGTGGTAGTGAAAACAATGATAGAACTCATCTGTAAGGATCTATCCATGAACTTACAAGATCTTTCACTTGTCCATGGAGACTATCCAAATTAAAACAGCTTCAATACATTGGTTAAGCTGAATATGCATATGCTTTGTGTTTATAATCCATACTTTATCGTGTTTTTCTTAAAAGTGTCAAGAATATCCTTTTGAAATAATTAATTCTGCATTAACAGTTTCATTGATGATCTTCTCTTAGTAAACTTGACAACGCGAGGCAAAAATTAGTCCAGCAAAAAATATCCATGGTAAACCTAAGACAAAGCTCTCTCAAGAAAAGGCATAACTTTTTGTGTGCAGTTTAACTCATAGTGACAGTATCCAGAGGCTTCCCACGTAGCCTCCACCCCATGCAAACACAGTTTTTTTCCATGTCCTCTTAGCAGGACACTTGCTGTCATAGCAGAATCTACATGGAGACGTTGCAATCACCCAGAGATTACAGGCAACACTGGCTTCCACTGTCTCCACTTCAAGTGCGTTTGGAAGCCAAAAAACAATCTTCACCAAAATCAGCTTCAGGATGCAGCCCACAGTTTCTTCTACTCACTGTGAACTTTGGGGTGTCATTAAAAAAAACTGTAACCCACTTTCAGTTGCTATTTGTATATGAGGTGGGAGAGAGGTCTATTTTGATCTCTCTGCATGTGTAGATCCAGTTTCCCCAAGACAGAGAAATAAAAGATGAAAATTTTAAACAGGATGAAGTAAAAATAACTGTTTGCAAATGGCATGGCCCTCCAAACAGAGCATGCTAGAAGCTCAAAACAATTTCTAAAACTCACAGAAATGATAAGAGAATCCATCTAAGTTGTGAGACACAAACACCACAGAAAAATAAAATATGTTTCCAAAGACAACCATGAGAAAAGTATTCAATTGATGATAGCAATAAAATACACAAAATACTTAAGAACAACTTTAATCATCGAAATCAAAGATTCCTACACCAAAAACCTAAAATCTTGTAATTTTGTTTAGTTTTTAGTTGAAGAATCTCTAAAGAGAAGCAGTATTTTAATGTTTGCCATGTTTCCTTAGCTTATTCAAATGTGCTCATAGTTCATCTTCAGGCTTCTTTTAAGAAAATTATTGGGCAGGAAAGACGGTTCAGTGATTTTATCACTCTTGCAGTTCCCAGCATCCACATGGCAGTTCACAACTAAGGATATCTCCAGTTCCAGGGGATCTGACACCTTCTTCTGCCCTCTGCGGGCACAAGGTATGCGCATGGTGCACAGTCCAATGTGCAGGATAAACACTCACATGCATAAACATTTTTTGCAAAGCTAAAATAATTCTCAGATTGTAGAATATTCGATGTTTCATTCAAGAAAATGTCTTTAAGATCCATGTGTCATGAAAAGACATATTAATTTATCACCTCTTATAACATAAAAGAAGACATTAATATTCATTTTTACACTGTGCTTACTACTTCCAAGGAGGGCAGATCATAGATGGGAACAAAAATTCAAAAGAACTCTTGTGGAAAAAATATAAAAAATAAATTAGTTCTAAGATCAAGAAGCGATTGAGAGTCATCAAAAAGAATAGACTTGTGAACATATTCCTTCCCAGGAAGCTTTCCTACGGTGTTTAGCTCTTTGTGACAGACAGAAACAGCTCAAGGCTCCAAGAATTCAGTCACTGACCAAATTTATCAAGGAAGAGACAGAAAGTAAGAACCCAGAGGTCAGAGCTACAAAGTCAGACAGGTTAATTCTTCATCTCAATCTGCTGAAGCAGTCTGTCTCAGAGACTAGAAAAGGAAGGATCCAGAACAGCATGGAAGTCACACACTTGGGACTTTTAATACAGTTTCCACATTACTGCTTTTGGATCCTGATGTCAATGCCACAAAGATGGCAATACATTGTCTTTACTTTCAGAAAAGGAAGAATCGTATCCAGCGGACTGACCAGAGGACTGAGTGTCTTCGCAAAAGTCATAGAACAAACAAGCAACAAGAATTAGGTGCAATCGGAGACCATACCACCATCAATCCGTGATCTATATGCTAATAAGAAGAGTTGAATGTACGCACACGCACACACGCACACACAGAGAGAAAGGAGTAACAACAATTAAAGAAAAAGAAAGGATATAGATTTGAAAGAGAACAAGAGCCTTACATGGATAGGAGCAGGGGAAATGAAAAACTCAACAGAACTATAAAGAGTGGCAACTCAAAATATGTGATTTTTATGCATTTAGGAATAATTAACTCATGTGCTCTCTAGCAAGAATTGAGTGTGTTCTGTTTGTGCAGGTGGGAGACCATGGGAAGCCCGAACACCAGTTCAGAAGAGGGCTTCCTGCTGCTGGGCTTCTCAGACTGGCCTCACCTAGAACCTGTCCTTTTTGCCTTCATTTCTGTTTTCTACTCTCTGACTCTCTTCGGCAACACCGTGATCATCATTCTGTCACGACTGGACGTTCGCCTACACACACCCATGTACTACTTTCTCTGCCATCTCTCCTTCCTGGACCTCTGCTACACTGCCAGCNCAGTTCAGAAGAGGGCTTCCTGCTGCTGGGCTTCTCAGACTGGCCTCACCTAGAACCTGTCCTTTTTGCCTTCATTTCTGTTTTCTACTCTCTGACTCTCTTCGGCAACACCGTGATCATCATTCTGTCACGACTGGACGTTCGCCTACACACACCCATGTACTACTTTCTCTGCCATCTCTCCTTCCTGGACCTCTGCTACACTGCCAGCACCGTGCCCCAGCTGCTGGTCAACCTCTCCGGACTCGACAGGACCATCAGCTTTGCAAGGTGTGTGGCCCAACTATGCATAGTGCTCTCACTGGGAGGAACTGAGTGTGTGCTTTTGGTGACAATGGCTATAGACCGCTATGCCGCCGTGTGTCGCCCACTCCATTACACAACCATGATGCATCCTCTTCTCTGCAGGGCGTTGGTTATATTCTCCTGGGTGGGAGGACTCGTGAACTCTCTGATCCAGACAAGCCTCGTGATGGCCATGCCTCTCTGTGGACACCAGCTGAACCACTTCTTCTGCGAGCTGCCTGTTCTGCTGAAGTTGGCCTGTGAGGACACAGGAGGAACAGAAGCCAATCTGTTTGTGGCCCGGGTCATTATCTTAGTCTGTCCTTTAGTGCTAATTCTGGGCTCCTATGCACAGATTGCCAGGGCAGTGCTGAACATCAAGTCAATGGCTGGTCGCAGAAAGGCTTTTGGGACGTGTGCATCGCACCTCATTGTGGTTACCCTGTTTTATGGCTCAGCCATCTCCACCTATCTCCAACCTGTCCACAGGTANTGCTCTCACTGGGAGGAACTGAGTGTGTGCTTTTGGTGACAATGGCTATAGACCGCTATGCCGCCGTGTGTCGCCCACTCCATTACACAACCATGATGCATCCTCTTCTCTGCAGGGCGTTGGTTATATTCTCCTGGGTGGGAGGACTCGTGAACTCTCTGATCCAGACAAGCCTCGTGATGGCCATGCCTCTCTGTGGACACCAGCTGAACCACTTCTTCTGCGAGCTGCCTGTTCTGCTGAAGTTGGCCTGTGAGGACACAGGAGGAACAGAAGCCAATCTGTTTGTGGCCCGGGTCATTATCTTAGTCTGTCCTTTAGTGCTAATTCTGGGCTCCTATGCACAGATTGCCAGGGCAGTGCTGAACATCAAGTCAATGGCTGGTCGCAGAAAGGCTTTTGGGACGTGTGCATCGCACCTCATTGTGGTTACCCTGTTTTATGGCTCAGCCATCTCCACCTATCTCCAACCTGTCCACAGGTACTCTGAGAGGGAGGGAAAATTTCTTGCCCTTTTTTATACAATTGTCACCCCCATGCTCAACCCTCTGATTTATACCCTCAGGAACAAAGATGTGAAGGGGGCTCTGTGGAGGGTACTGGGGAGAGGCACAGACTCCAGGTAGAAGGGAGGAGGTGGAGTAATAAAATCTGTGTAATAATATTCATATTCTGAAACACATTATATGCTTGGACCAAGAGCCTTTAATCACTAGAAAATACCCTTCACCAGACTTCATAGTTTCATCCCTTTTCTTGTCTGGAAGTTGGAAGTGGTAACCTCATGAAAACCACTCTTGTGTTGTGTTTAGAGGCATTGTGCAACATGTTGATTCATATCTTAACTTTCCAAAGGATGGAGTTTTAGAATAAGATGCAGCGATCCTTCTGGAGTGAATGGACATGGTGTCTAGGCACAGCTGCTAGCGAAAGAAGCTCAAATCAGAATAGCAACCCTTTCCCAAGTTCACATTCATGGTGTCATGCCATGCAGATGGCTATATGCTGAGATTCTGAGCAAGAGTGCTCATATCTTAAATTCAGAAAAAAAAGTGTGACCCTGGCCATGTCTGCTCTCATCTAGGGCCATTTCTGCTGTCTTTTATGGTGGCTACTCTTATACGTAATATGTATCAATTAAGGAAAGCATGAACAGAGGTACTTCTATGAAGTATACCAAGATTCAGATGTGATCTGATTCTAATTACTTAGAAAAAAGACAGAAGCATTGGGGCGATGTGGAAAGAAGGGAGGGAGACAGCAGCATCTCACCATCAACAGCGCTGCTGTTGGGCTGCAGGGTGTGAAGCAGAAGGTGCTTTCTCCAACTTCTATATCTACAGCACTATTCATAACAGCAAAAATAAGGTGTCAATCTGATGTCCATCAGTGGTTAAGGGCACAAAGAAAATGTGGTGTATATATGCGATGAAATGTCAATTGATCATAAAAAAGAATGAAGTCCTGATATGTTCAGCAACATTGTTAGAACTGGTCAACATTATGTTAAGTGAAACAAGCAAGACAGAGACAGTCAGATGCCAGGATTTCTTAGTCAAACAGTGACAGTTACAAAGCTGACGTCATAGGTGTTACAGGAGGCCTGTCAGGGTAAGGGTAAGGTGAGAGAGGAGCTAGCTGACTGATCGGTAAAATGTTCTTGTATGGGTAAACACATTCTCATCTTCTATGTCCCAGAAATATGACTACATTTCAAACAATTCATTATATATTTCAAAATTATAGAAGAGTCTCAACACATAGAAATAACAAAAATTTTGAGTCCATAGAAATGCAAATTACTCTGATTAGATTATTACATATGGCATTTGTGTTCAAATTATTATGCTATACCCTATAGTTGTGCACATCATCATATATAAATTTAAAATAAAAGTAAAAGTAGCAGTTATACATAAAAAGTGCTTTCCATGTGAAAAGGAAGAAAATAGACAAGAACCAAACATAAAAACAACATACCTAGAAAGATGATATAGGAAAAAATGTTACAAAATAGTGGCATGGTGGGAAGGAGAGAAGAAAGAGGGAAAGAGGAAAGGCAAGAGAGAGAGAGAGAGAGAGAGAGACTATACTAGCGACAGTCGTATGAAGTCCAAACGATTCTCAGCTAAAGGACTGAAAAAGAAAAGGTGGCTACCTAGAGTTTCCCAGGGTCATTTCACCCATGTATTTAGCGGTGATTTATTGCACAAGTGTGGATACTGGAGTAAGAGCAAGAGGGTAGTTAGGATCTGTCAGTCATCATTGTCTCACGTTGGAAAAATTATTTGTAGAACAAGTGATTGCTAAGACCTTCATAAGAGTTACAGAAGCCAGATGAAGAAGCACAGTGCCTGGGTTTAGTAGGATGGGTGATGAGAGAGAAACAGAGACAGAGACAGACAGCACTGTGAAGCTGGGTAAGTCAAGACATGGGGGTATCTGGGACAAGCTGAAGGGGAACATAATCAAAATATATTTTGAAAAAGAAAGTTAATTTAAAATAAGGAAAGCATCAAAAAGGCAAGAGCAGCAGAATTGTCCACAGAACTTTTCTCCTAGCTGTGAGCAGCCCAGGTAGAGATTATTTCCACTTAAAGGAGTGAGAAGTAATTAAGTCCAAGCTTTAGCCTAGAAACCAAGCACAGAGCCACCAGGTGATGCTTGGTGTTGTATAGAGTCCTGTGACCCCTGCCTAGTCCTACCTCTCCAAACAAGCCCCAGAACTACATTAACCCAGTGGATCAGGGACTATTGCCATACTTCTCCCAATCTCTACCAAGACTCTACCTGCTGGGCAACAGGGTGTGAAAACCATGCTTTCCTTCAGACCTCAATATTGAGCTATCATGGTAAATCAATGCCAAGAAGAACTTGAAGGTCCCTTCAGCTAAGCAGTGGTCTACAGATGGCCTCCAGACCCAACCCAATATCAAGCAGATAGTACACATCTGTCATACAAGGTCAAGTACTAGCTTGCATCATTTCCAGCCTTGAAAGCACCTGGAGACACCTCTACCCTTGACTACACTTGGTCCTAGTCTTATAAGACTTATGTTGCAGGGAGGCTGCTTGTGGGTTCCCAGCTGCTCAGCCCCAAAATAATCACACAGAAACTATATTATTTAAAATACTGCTTGGCCCATTAACTCTAGCTTCTTACAGGCTAACACTTACATCTTAATTTAACCCATTTTTAATAATCTGGGTATCTTCACGTGGCTGTGGCTTACCAGGTAAAGTTCCCAGCATCTATCTCTGGGGCTACATGGCTTCTCTCTGACTCCGCCTTCTTCCTCCCAGCATTCAGTTTAGTCTCTCCCCCAGCCAAGTTCTGCCCTGCTATAGTTCCAAAACAGTTTCTTTATTAATCAATGGTATTCACAGCATGCAGAGGGGAATCCCACATCACCAGTTGGCAGCCCTAGCTTAGCATCAGCCTTGCCAGACAAAGAACAATTGCCACCACCCTTCTGCCAGCATAAGGCAGCACAGCTAAAACCAGGCCACTGTAGATGAAGCTATGACCTATCCCAGTGGTAGACAGAAACCTGTGCCTATATGGGACAGATAGTGACATCAACAGAGACCTGGGCCTAGGTGCTCTCCTGGCACTCTAGAAATCAGGATGGATAAAGACACTTCCAGACACAGAATATAGCACCACAGGATATCCCTTTATGAGATGCTGAAAGTTCTCGGCTTTAAAGGAGAAAGATATTAACAGCCAAGAGGACAATACCAGAAGGTTAAAAGTCCACTGGTAAGAGTAATTATACAGCTTCAGAATGTTCTAATATTATGAATATGCTGTGGAGGTCAATCAAGTCACCATATGGAAACTAAAAAAAATGACTGAAAATAATTACATCAGTATGTGAAAACATGGGCAAAAGAGAAAGGTAAGTTGGTATATCAAAATTCAAAATGTGGGAGGAATGAGATGCATGGGCAGAGTTTTTTATATTAGCTGGTTTTTTCTGGGCTTTTTCTTATGTTCATGTTTTGATGCTATTGTTTCAAAATAATGTCATAAAGAGAACATTTCTGCAAACCCTGTGGTTACCACAAAGTAAAAATCTGAAATAGACAAGCCAAACATGGTACTCGGGTAATAATAACAACACACAAACAGTAAGCACTTAACTACAAGAGAAAGACCTAAGAGTGGAAGAAAGAAGCACAGCAAAGAGATGAGTTATTAATGACTGAAGTAAGATCTTCCTCGTCTGCAGACACCTTGGCTATAATTGAGTTAAGTTTTCCAGTTAAAAGAACAGAATGAATGACTTGTGTGTTCTCCTTAGAATAAACTCATCTCCTACAATAAACATAGACTAAAAAAATGGGCATAGCTTCTGGCCTGTAATTTCAGCACTCAGGATTCTGAAGCATTGGCTTGAGATCAGACTATAATGTAGAACAAGAAAATTAAGAGGAGGAAGAGAGGAGAAGAGACAGTGATTAAGGGAGTTGATTCAACAAAAGGAAATGAAAATTATAAATACGCATGGTTTTTTGTTTGGTTGTTTGGGTTTTTTTGTTTGTTTGTGTAATTTTGTTTTGGTTTTTGTTTTTTTTTAAAGAGGGTTTCTCTGTGTAGCCTTGGCTTTCCTAGAACTCTGTAGACCAGACTGGCCTTGAACCCACAAAGATCTACCTGCCTCTGCCCGCCAAATGCTGGGATTAAAGGTGTGTGCCACCACTGACTGGATTATATGTGTACTTAACATCAGAGCAAACATATATAAAAAGAAGCATCAACAGAGCTAAATGGAAAGATGGGCTCTTTATGCAATACTATACTAGAGGACTATGACACCCTACTTTCAACAAGTGGTAAATAATCTAGTATAAAAATCAATAAAGAAATTGAAAAGTTGAGTTTACCTTAGCACAACTAGGCCTAATGGGTATCCACAGAAAATTTAATACAACTGTAGACAATACTTACTTGCCAAAGGTACGTGGTCCATTCTCCAGACTAAATCATATGACAAGCCATAAAACAAATTCCAACGCATTTAAATAAAATTATATTAAGTATTTTCGTGATAATGTAATATACTAGAAATTGGTGACAGGTTTTAGAGACTATGCAGATACATGGAAATTAACTATTACTTTTAAGGGGCTGGAGAGATGGTTCAGTGGTTAAGAGCACTTGGTGCTGTTGCAGAGGACCTGGGTTTGGTTTCCGACACCCACCTGGTGTCTCACAATTAGTTCTAATCCCGGTTCCAAAGGAATCTTGATAACCCCTTCTAACCTCTGAGGGCACCAAACACACACATGGCGAATATCCATATATGCAGGCAAAACATTCATACACATAATAAGTACATTAATTAAAAATTCTTTAAAAAGATGAGCATGGTGGTATACACCTTTAATCCCAGCACTTAGGAGGCAGAGATCTCTGTGAGTTTAAGGCCAGACTGCTCTACTAAGCAAGTTCCAGGACAGCCCAAGCTTTTGCACAGCAAAATCTTTTCTCGAAAAACCAAAAATAAATAAATAAAAATAAATAAATTAAAAGTAATCCTGGTTACAATAGCTACAGAAAACAAGATGCCTACAAGGGATTTAACAAAATAGTTAAAAAGCGTCTATAAAATACCAAGGAAAGAAACTGAAGGCACACACAAAATGAAAGGGCAGAAAATAGTAAAATCCTCAAAAGTCCATACTACTGGAAACAGTATATAGATTCAATGAAATTTCTATAAAAATATGAGTAACAGACTGAGAATATAGCTGAGTAGATGGAGTGTTTGCCTAGCGTGCAGCAGGCTATAAACTCAATCCCGAGAACTATGTGAAGCTGATGTAGTGTATAATCTCAGCAGCTGGGAGGTAGAGGCAAGAGGACCAGAAGCTGAAGGTCATTCTCTGACACACGTCCAGTTTGAGGCCAGCCAGGCTTCATAGGACTCTGCCTAAAAAAATGTCAAAAATAGAACTAGAGAGATGGGCTAGTGATTAGGAGCACTTCCTGCTCTTGCAGAGGACCCAGATTCAGTGTCCAGCACTCACATGGCAACTCACAGCTATCTGTCCTTCCTGTTGCCAGGGATCCGATGCCCTCTTCTTACCAATATAGGCACAGCCATGTGTGCAGTGCATATTTATACATGCAGGTAAAACACATACATACACATAAGTAAATCTAAAAGAGCAGGTTGTATTTATGTATTTAGAAATATATGTTCAAACATATATACATGTAACAACAATTAAAGAAAAAGAGTTTAGTTGGGCTGTGGTGGCTCACACCTTTAATCCCAGCACTAGGGAGGCAGAGGCAGGCGGATCT
>LOEQ01002065.1:204382-215047 GCA_001685075.1 Bramus lutescens | reverse complement strand
CACACAGACACACAGACACACATGCAAAGTTTCCTGAGGAGACAGGACATAAATACACACCTATCTACTCCAGATAGTGAACTCATAGATAATACTTCTACCAAAGTCCAATTTGGTGAACTAATGAGTTCTTTAGGCGGCAACTCACAGCTCTCTAGGTGAGGGGTCACTTAGAAGAGCAAGAGCAACACAGTATTGCCATGCCACATGAAAGCCCACCCCACACAGGTGGCGGATCATGGAAGCTTCAACCCTAGAGCTCTCTGGACAACTTGCACGCAGCTCAAGGAGTTCCAGAATCCCTCTGGACAGCCTTGTCAATCGGAGACAACTCTCACCCTCACCAGGCAGCCACTTGAAGCTTCTGTCACCTAGTGCGGAGGGTCCTTCTCGTTCATGCACATTCAGGTTTCTTAGATGTGTGATGTTTGTTTACTCTGTGGTTCATAACCCTCCCCACCTGCAGCCTTTTGGAGGGAATGTTTCAATTCAGAGAAAAGGACTATGCAACAGCACGTTTGTGAGTGTGGACAAAGATGGCGTTTAGGAGAGACAGCTTTTAGGAGTACTTCTCTCTTTCCATGATGAATTCCAGAAATCAAGCTCAAGTCATCAGGTTTTTAATGCAAGTACTTGGGCCCACTGAGACATCTCACCTGGGTCTTTATTTGCATACAACATGATGCCTATTTAGGGAACCCAACAGAATACACAGAAAAATGATCATGAAACTGATAAATTCAGTAATATTGCAAGATGCAGGACCCTTGTAAAATGGTATTAGGTACTCTAGAAATTTATAATGTAATTCATATAAGAATAGTATCATTTTCAATGATAGCACAAATACCAGCTACTTAAGCATAGATGCTACAAAAAATGTGAATGGCTTAGATACTGAAAGCTAGTGAACATAACTGCGCTAAAATGATAAAAGTTATAAAACTTGGCAAGTTTCGTTGTTTTCTCCAACTGTACTTACTATTCAAGCACCTGATGCATGGTGACCAGACTGTTGCTAAAAAATCTCATGTTGATGGCCACTTCCTAGAGAACCTGGATATAAGATGGGAGAAGACAGCTCTCACAATACTTCCATTAACTCTTGATGTCATCTATTTAATAACATTTCTTTAAAACTCTTATGGTTAAAATCATTCTTTCCAGAACACTTATGCAAATATGTAATATCAAACTTCATGACTTAGGTTGCTTCCAGATTCTGGCTATTACTAATAAGTTGCTATGAACATAGTTGAGCACAATCCTCATGGTATGATTGAAGATCCTTTGGGTATATACCCAAAAGTGATATTGCTGGTTCTTAAGGTAGGTTGTTTCCTAATTTTCTGAGAAATTACCATACTGATAACCAAAGTGACTGTACCAGTTTGCATCCCCACAAACAATGTAGAAGTGTTCCCTTTGCCCCACATCCTCTCCAGCACAAGTTGTCATAAGTGTTTTTGATTGTGACCATTCTGACAGGTGTAAGATGGAATCTCAGAGTTGTTTTGATTTGCATTGCTCTGATGGCTAAGGATGTTGAACATTTCCTTAAGTGTCATTCAGCAATTTTAGATTTGTCTGTTAAGAGTTCTCTGTTTAGGTCTGTACCCCACTTCTTATTGGTTTATTTGTTCTTTTGATGACCAAATGCCCCCCAACCAAAGAATGGATAAAGAAAATGTGGTACATTCACACAATGGAGTACTATACAGAAGAAAAAAAATTGACATCTTGAAATTTGCAAGCAAATGGATGGATCTAGAAAACATCATATTGAGTGTGGTAACCAGACCCAGAAAGACAAATATAACATGTACTCATTCATAAGTGACTTTTAGATATAAATCAAAGAAAAACCAGCCTATAATTCACAACCCCAGAGAGACATGGATCTAATCTACATGGGAAGTAGAAAAAGACAAGATCTCCTGAGTAAATTGGGATCATGGGAGAGAGTAGAAGGGAAGAGGGGAGAAAAGAGGGGAGTGGAGAAAAATATATAGCTCAATTAAAAACAATAATAATGATAAAAAGCTTCATGACCTACTGTGACTCTTTCAGGCCAGCAGTGTGGCAAGCATGGTGAAAGCAAGGAGAGCATGTAGCACAGACACTCCCAGGGTCATGCCCAGAATCAAGTAGTGAACTGTTTGCAGGTTCTTGCCAAGTGGGTCAGAATCTCCAGGGTCTTGCCACAAGGAGAGCCATGCATGCTTTGGCCTTGTTCCCTGAAGAAGTCACATGTTTCTTGTACATCTTTTTACAGTTTTATTAGCTTACTTATTTAATGCGTATGTGGTGTGGAAGGTCCTTCTGTATATGTGTTGCTTTTATTGGTTAATGAATAAAGAAACTGCCTTGGCGTCTTGATAGGGCAGAGTAGAATTAAGCAAGAAAACTAAACTGAATGCTGGGAGAAAGAAGGCAAAGTAAAGAGAAGCCATGTAGCCCTACCAAAGACAGACATTGCAACTTTATTCGGTGAGCTACAGCCTCATGACGATACACAGATTAATGGAAATGGGATATTTTAAGATATGAGTTAACCAGAAATACGCTTAAGTTATTGGCCAAACAGTATTGTGATAATATGGTTTCTGTGTGATTATTTCAGGGCTGAGCAGCCAGGAACAAACAAGTGGTCTCCTACAATACATATGGATATTGTGCTATATGTATGTCTGTGTACCATATGAGCACGGTGCCCATAGAAACCAAATAAGGTGTTGGAACCCCTGGAACAGGAGGTACAGATGGTTGTGAGCAGCCATGTGGGTTCTGGAAATTGAACCTGGATCTTCTGGAAGAACAGTCAGTACTCGTAACTGCTGATCCATCTCTCTGATCCAGTTCATCTGTTTTATAAGTGGAAACAAACAAAACCTCAGATGTTCCATGTTTGATGTTTGCATGTGTGTGTGTGTCTTTCTGTCTTTTTTTTTCTTCTTTGTGGATGTTTGTAATGGTAGGGATGGATCTTAGGGCCTTTTGCATTCTAGGCAAGCAGCCTACCACTGAATTCCATCTCAACCTTTGTGTGGTCTGTATTGACAAAGAAATTCTTTAATATATTAAGAATAATATTCCTTAGCTAGTTTATCTGTGCTTAATTAAAAAAGGAATTACTTTATATTACTATTTCTGAAATCCAGAAGGTGTATTCCTTTGGGCAGTTGGCTTATAAAAAATGCCCCCCAAATGGATCAAATATAATGATGCTCTGTGAGTCAAAAGTAGGCCTTGGACAAAGCATTATATTAATGTCTCAAAAATATTTTGCTCCTCGAACAAAGTAAAAGCCACCAAACAGACTAGGTCACAACTTCAAAACGTGTGCTTGTCCCTGGAACAGTTTGACATTCTGTCTGATTCTATATCCTATCAAACAGTCTCAGAATGTGCCTCAGAGGAGGAGAGATGCAATAGCTTTCAGATTTCTGATGTAGGAGGGTCATCTGTGTATGTGTTACTTTCATTGGTTAATAAAGAAACTGCCTTGGCCCTTTNTGTTATTTCGGGGTATAAGCTAGCCGTGCGGGAGCTGGGCCGGACGAAAGCAGGGCCCGCTGCTCCCCATTCACTACAGATTTCCAAATACACAATAGGACACTGACTGGACAAAGGGTTTCACCCTTTGTAGAAACCCAATTTAACATGGAATATAATAATTTCCTTTTTTGATAATCTAAATTAACATTGTGAACAGAAATAAGTGCTAATTGTTGAAATTCATTCAATATAACTTTTCTCACACTGAAAATTGCGCTTCTTAGAAAGCTGCCATTATCTTTACAATCAAGTACATTCGAATCAATCAATCAATCAAATTGAGTAACAAATACTGCCATGGCTTTAACTTGTTTGTTTGGAAAAGTGAAGTTGTATTCATTTCAACACTGATTGTCTGAACATTTCACGAAAAATGCAAAGTCACTTTCTGAGGCAGGGAGTAGAGAGTGTTATTTGGGAATGTGTTAACAACATGAAAGATGGATGCAAGCTTAGAATCAGCCATTGTCCTAGAAGCTATAGAACACAAGAGAGCCAAACTGGGCACTGTGGAGTTTTAGAGGGTGACTCTGACCCAGGATGGATGGAACCAGAGAGGCTTTGTGGGAAAAGAACACTGGCCTTGACATGAAGAAAAAGAGTACAAGGCATTTGATGTAAAAGATGGAAGATGAGCGGCCAGGGTTTGCAGTCACTTTCGGGCATCTGTGACTCTGATTATAGTAGTCATTCCGACTGAATGATAGGGAATGCCTCTGGCATTTACATCTGAATTCCTTTAAAGGAAACTCACAAGTTAACATGAAGCTACTGGCAATCTCACACATGGATGGTAAATCAAAATGAATGGATGCCCACAAAAGGTCTACCACATGAATAGGTAAATGCAGTCAGAAAATGACAAAGTGTCTTACCCTAATGTCATGGTCTGTATTATAGCATAGCCTATAACTCTTCATCTCCATTTACTTATTTATTCATTCATTCATCATTCATTTATTTAATAGACTGACTCATTATTTTATGTCATACTTTGGGGGAAAGGTAATATTACTTATGTTTGGATCTACCTTAGACCAATTTGGCATCTTTTTTTTTTAACAAATCTTTCAATTGACCATACACAATTTAAGCTTTGTCTCTACAGACAATCTGAAAACATTCCTGAATCTCCACTTCACTCTGTTTTTTTGCCACCACCATGTTCTAGACCTTAACTGCTCTGTATGACGCTTACACATGATCTCACATGAAGCCACCAACTGCACTCTGCCTTTTCCTGATTCGGTAAATTGGAAACCACTGGGAACCTCCTCTTAGACACTGGGTTTCCTGCTCACTCTGGTGCTTAGCAAGCTCAAGAATCAGGGCTCTATACATTCTTTTGCCTTTGATCCTGATGTGGATTTTCTGCCCATTAATGCAAGCTATAGTATTTGAAGCTTCCATAACTATTTACACGGTTTTGTATATTCCTGCTTCATTATTTGCTCTTATCAGTGTGTGCAGGCCCATACACACTCCTGTTTCAGTTAAAGGTACTCTCTCTTATCAATTATTTTGTTGCTTCTGTATTTGGCGTAGTAAAATGTTTTGGAGAGAAAACTCAAGGAACAAGGCTGAAGAGGCAGGAAAAGACCCTACAGGGAATGTATAAACCTTGCAAAATATCTTGAAGTTTGTCATAAAAAAACTCATGGGGATTCATGGAAGTATTTTGAGGAGGAAAATACTCATAATTAAATAGAAAATTTTGAAAATTAACCCCAGGTGCTATGTGAACCTGTGCAAAAGCATGTATAATTAAAAGGGATGCATAATTAAATGGCCTATCCTTGAAAGAGAGTTCCTGTGGAAAATTGATTTCAAGTCAGTGTGAGGTTTTGATTGATGTAAGTTCTATGCAATGTAACCTGGAGGAATACGGGAAGACCATTTATCTACCACTTCTTTTCCTCAGCTGCTTAGTGGTGCCCATAGCAGTTTTAGCTGTCTATCAGCACTGAAATATCCAAGATCCCATAAGACACAGAATTAGATTCCCCCAACCCCTGTGATCTTATGTGGTCATTTTCCCAATGTCTACTCTTCAAATATTAAGGCTTCCAGATCTAGACTCAATAGCTCTTAGCTGAAGATTGTCTGTTTTCATTCTGTTTCTATGACAAGCCACATGACCAGAAGCAACTTAGGGGAGGAAGTGGTTTACTTGGCTCACCATTCCAGGTGACAGTGCATCCTTGAGAGGTGTTGAGGCGCAAATTCAGTGGAGGGGCTTGAAGGCAAGCATGCTTGCTGTTCTACAGAGCATTACTTTTGATCGAGGGACTTATTTGGAGACAAGGAGGTATGGTACAAACACGGGAGGATGTTGATTCCTCGATAGTTTGGCTTATGCTCAGCTAGCTTTCTTATATAAGTCAGGACTACTTTCTAGGGAATGGTACTGCCCACAGTGGGATGGACCTTTCTACATCAATTAACAATCAACACTCCCATGATACTCTCATAAATCAAGATTATATAGGAAATATCTCAATTGAGACTTCCTTCCCAGGTGTCACTAGGCTGTGTCAAGGTGACAGTTAAAGCTAACTAAGGCCTAAGTTTTTGTGCATTTGTCATAGTGCGGAGTATGGCAAAGTTGGGACACAAGTACTGTCACTCTCTCTTCTTACAGTGGGAAATTCAACCAGCTTTAGTTTCTTCCAGCCCTTTCCCTCTTAAGACCACTACTATGCATGCGTTTGAATTGTCCTCAGTATTCATCATGGCTCCATCAATTGTGGTAATTTTCTCTATTAAATTTTCACATATGTTTTCTCACATTTTATCCTGTAATGGTAAATATTTGTTGACACACTTGACATAATATAGTAGAGTGATCTAGGAGACAGACAAACCACTCAGAGTGTCTATGAGGCAGTTTCTAGATTGGGTTGAGATAGGAAGATCTACCTTAAACGTGGGCAGCATCAGTCTGTGGAATGGTGTCCTGCTTACTTAGGAGAAATCTATATTTAACTTACAATTGTATGTCATTGATTAGAGAGTAACGTCTGACCAGTGAGCCCTAGGAATCACCCTTATACCTATCTAGCCCTGGGATTGCAATGGCACAAGTCTTTTTTTGTTCTTTTTTTTTTTACATACTACTCTTCTTTGCTTTCTATTGCTGTGACAAGCACAATGACGGAAATCAAGCTGGGGAGGAAAGGGTTGGTTTCATCTTACAGCTTATATTGTATCCGGAACAGAAGTCAGGGCAAGAACTCCATCCAAGCAGGAACCTAGAGGCAGGAACTGGAGAGCAGAAGCCATGGAGGAATATGGCTTCATGTCTTGCCCTCAGGCTCACATTCATACCTAGGTGACCTAGGGTCACCTAGGGGTGGCACCACCCACATTGGTCTGGGCCCTCCCACGTTAATCATTATTCAAGAAAATGTTCCACAGACTTTGCCACTCTGGCCAGTCTTAAGAGAGCATTCTCAGCTGAGGTTCCTGTTCCCCAGATGATCCTAGCTTGTGTCAAGTTGACAGAAAACTAAGCAGCAGACACAGGGCCTGGGGATCAAGCACAGGTCCTTATGCTTGAGTGGCAAGAATAGTAATAACTGAGCTGTCTCCCCAATTTCATGATAGGAATTTTTATCCAAACTTGGCTTGAAGTCATTCCATGTGGAGGTAGCTTCTTGGCTCAAAGCCACCCGCTCCACATGCTCAGGTATTACAGTTCTAGATCCAGAAGCGAAAGTAGGGGTTTCTCTAATTCTCTGTCTTGTAGTGGCTGAGGGAGCAGCTGTTGTTGACTCAGCTCTGCTGGGTGCTGTAAGTGCCAGGAAGACAGACATGGAGCCAACATCCTTGCCCTGAACTTATTTTTTTTCTTAAAATCATTGTTGGTTTTTGCTGTCTACAATTGCATCTGAGATAAGAAATACACTAATAAATATAATTAATCATGCTCATGTATCCTAAGAGAACAGAACTTATGATTATCTCAGCAATTTTTATAAAAATTCCTAAGAAAATTCATGTGTATGAATAGTAAGCACAGAAAAGGAAAATAAAATGAACATAAATTGTATATAACCAACATACATAATGTTTTATATGCTGTTAATAAGAAATAGATATATTTATGTAAAGAAAACAAGAAATTTTACAAACGTTTACACCACACATAAACCATATTTTAAGTGAATAGAAAGTTATTGTATTTGCAAGCAGATTATCATTGCTCAATTTTGTTACTTGGAAGTCATGAATTTTCTGATAACAGAAATATACATTATTAGAGCTTTATTTGTGTGTGTGTGTGTGTGTGTGAGTGTATATACCACATGCATGCAGTTGCCCTTGGGAGCCTAAAGAGGGTGTTGGATCCCCTGGAGCTGGAGTTCCAGGCAGATATGAGTCTTCTTTGTGGGTGCTAGGGACCAAACTTGGGCATTTTTCAAGAGTGATAAGCATTCTTTGCCATTTAGCCATCTTTCTAAGCCCTAGATATAGATATTCCCCTTGCGTTGCATACAAAATAAAATTTCAGTTAAAATTTCATCTAAAAATAATCTACAAAATATTACAATTAAGAGTAACTGAATTTATAAATCATACTGAAGTAGATAAAACATTGTTTATAAGACTCAGGCTTCATCAACTTTAAATTAAATAATAATAAATATATGCACACAGAAACTTAGAACATTGTATATATATATAACAGGACAGATACAAATTCAAAGAACAACTATATAACATATTTGCTAACTTTTGTAATTGTATCAAAAACATTAGCAGAACATATATGATAAATAGCATAGGAGCTAAAATCATACATAATGAACAAATGATATAGCATATTAAATGCATTTTTGATGGAGAACACGTCAGATGGGGGGAACATGAATAAAAGGAGTCCCACACAGCTCTGAATAGGGTATAATTAGAGGTTCTTTATTAAAGGGGAAGTCACAGATCACAATGGGGAATAGGAATGGAATCCAACATCCAGGTATGGTGAGCAGGGAGAGAGTGAGCAAGTGGGCAGACCAGCATATTTTTTGGTGCCCAAGGCTATGCCCAGCCCGGTCCAGCCTCTCAAAGGTCATTGACTAAAGGAAGTTTCCCATAACATTATAACTAAATAAAACCTGAAAAAAGAAATCGTGAACCCAAAATCACCAGAATCAAATTTCAGATATTACAGTGTGTAGTGATAACGAACGGCGGGCTGCATTCCCGCCTGGATCCCTGCTAGCTTACCCCGAAATAATTACATGGAAACTGTATTCATTTAAACACTGCCTGGCCCATTGTCTCCAGCCCCTTATTGGCTAACTCTCACATATTGATTCAACCCATTTCTAATAATCTGTATCTCACCCCGAGCTCGTGGCTTACTGGGAAAGATTCAACATGTCTGACCTGGCAGCTTCATGGCGGGCAGCTCTCTGACCCTGCTTTCTTCCTCCCAGAATTCAGTTCTGTATTCTCTGCCCATCTAAAGGCTGCCCTATCAAAGGCCAAGGCAGTTTTCTTTATTCAACAAATGAAAGCATCACATAGAAAGAAGAACCTTCCTACACCAACAGTGAACCTTCTATACATGTTGGAGAGCCACTTGGAGTAGAAAATACACTTCTATTGAAGATTTACTTTACACACTCTCAAATCTATTTTATGCACTTAGCATAAAATGTGATGTTTTTACTGGCAAATTTTGATATGAAAAGTTATAAATTTTAAACTTTAAAGCTACCAATGAAAAAATATGAATATATCTTTCTAAATATATTTAGGTAAAGGTAGTAGTTAGATATTGCCACTTATTATATCAAGAAATTTAAAATTTGATAGTATTGATATTAAAAGAGTATAAATTCTTTCTTTACTAAGGGAAATAGAAGTGCTCTTGACTAGCCAGTTTTACACCCTTGGAAAAGTAGGTCTGGTCAAATTATTTGAGCTGGAAACACACTGGATCTATGCTCATGAAAACAAAGAAAGACAAGAAGCCAAGCATTTATTCTTAGAGAATGTCCTTAGATACATTTGCTGACCTACATGATGTACATGGATTACCTCACATACTGTGATATTGAAGAAGGTCTGCATAGATGGTATTGAGAAATCTTTAATGACATTTATTAAGTGCAGTAAGCAAGGATTAGTAAACATTTCACACCATAATTCTGCTATGTCAGTATGAATGAATCCTTATTTATAAATGTATACTTGCTGGCATATAGATGTCCTAATTTGCTTTCTATTGTGTTGAACAACATTAACAGAAGTAACTTGGGGATGAGAGGGTTTATTTATTTCAGCTCTGAGTCTGTGAGGAAGGGTAGTTAGAGGAGGAACTGAAGCAAAGTTTGCAGAGGAGTGCTGCTTACAGGCTAGCTCTGCGTGAGCTGCTCAGAGCTTTCTTTTACCTCTTAGGACTACCTGCCCAGGTGTGGCACCCCCACCCCAGTGAACTGGGCCCTCTCTCATCAATCATTAATCAAGATTTGTGTTTTGCAAGTCTTACAGAGGCATCTTCTCAATTGAAGGGAAGAAGTCCTTCTTCCCAAATGATTCTAGTTTGTGTCAAGTTGACAAAACCCAACCAGTGATGAAGAAATGTCTTGAATGCGTCATGTGGTCCTGTTTTCTTAGCAGCTTTGCCTGGGGGATTCAAAACTTGGGAAAGCACACTTCATGTCACTAGGTTTTTTTTTCCAGCTTACTTGAATTTTTACAAATTTGTCCCTGAAATGCTATTAGAAAATATAAGTATGTGTGATAATTTGACTGTAATTGGCCCCTATAAGCTCATTTGTGGCACTACTAGAAAGTATGCCATTGTTGGAGTAGGTATGGCATTATTGGAGGAAGTGTGTCCCCGTGGGGGTGGGCTTTGAGGTCTCATATCTGCCCAAGCCATGCCCAGTGCCTCAGTCCACTTCCTGTTGCTTTCTGATCAAGGTGTAGCCAGTACTATGTCTGCCTGCGTGCTGCCATGTTCATGGCAATGATAATAATGGACTATATCTCTGAACTGTAAACCAGCCCCAGTTACATGTTTTCCTTATAAGATTTGCCATGGTTGTTATGGTTTTTGTCTCTTTAAGAGGCAAGCCACGCCCACTCCCAGTG
>LOEQ01002065.1:184438-204139 GCA_001685075.1 Bramus lutescens | reverse complement strand
CTTTGCACCTTCTGGGGACTTACTGCTACCTGGGACCCACCAGCACATGGCCCACCACCACCTCCTGGGCCACTGGTCTTGCACTTCTGCCTGCCGCAATCCGCCAGGGATCTTTAAACATTTTTAAAAATGGTCATGGTGTCTCATCAGAGCACTAGAAACCCTGACTAAGGCAGCATATAATCATCTTGACTGGAGTCAATGATGATGACCTAAAAAGATGCTTTGTGTCTCTCCACTTGGTTATCAGACTATTAAACAATGGTTCCCAAAGAACTGGAGTTTCCCCAGGAATCTCATGTTCTTGAGAAGGAAAACCCTGAAACCCGTGCCAGCAAGAGAAGGAATTTGTCTTCAGTAAATATTGTTCTATGCATTTTTGACATGTCAGGCCCAGGAGAGACTGGAGCTGGCCCATTCATGTCACATGATGGGCAGGGTCACATCTTGATCAGAGCCACTTAGCAGTGTATACTTCTTGCCCTCTGTTTAAACCTAAACCAGAAGATGGACCTGAAGGTAACTACATTTCTTTGTTTCTCTTCCCGGGGTGGCTCCATGGACTGAGTCTCCTTGCTCAACTTCTCACCATGACCTATTGCTTGTAGTTGGGCTCCTGAGAATGGGAGCCTGAGCCTGGATTGGTAGCACTGGCAAGGCTGGACCCAGAGACTTGGCAAGGGGTTTACAGAATGATGGACATTTTTGCCTTGTTTTCAATCCCATACATTCTCTATGAGATCTAGTGAGTACTGAGGATTCTTAGAAACACCTAAGCTTTCTTGGAATTATCTAGGTGGCCAATAGCCAGGTTTACGTGAGTTCCCTTTCTAACCTATCGTGACACGAATCCCACACAGCCTCCACTTTGCGTGAAAAGCATAGACTCAGAGATGTCAGCAGCATATGCCAAAGCCACCCACAAGTCAGGGGGAGGGGAATCTCAGCTTTAGTGCGCTAATCTCCTACTGTTCTTCCTCACACCCGCCTGGCTTCTGTTAGCCACAAGAGATGCATGCACATTGCCTTTCAACAATGCATTTCCGCCCTTAGAAGCAGTCTATTTGCAACCGTGGTGGATGCTCGGTCTTGCTCCTTGAATAAAAACAGAAGATGTTATACTGAGCTGACACCACATCAGTTAAAAACGGTAATCCATCATTATCACAGGCATGGGTGTGTGCTATATCTTCCTTAATGACTAGCAGTGCTTAAGTACCAGGAGACAAACTTGACATTTAATCCTGATTCAATTGGAAAGAGAAGTCCTTCTGTAGTGGCTTGGCTTAGGATGGCTCCATGAAGGTCTGAAGCACGATTCCCCCCACCAAATGGAAACGCAGGGATTATCTTAGCAAAAGTAGGCAGCTTCCATTTACTCCGGCACTCAGATGTTTCTCTCTGCCTCTTTTTGTGTGAGTTCTCTCCACTTCTGCCATGGCAGGGTCTTTGAAAGAGACTCGGCCTACAGTAGGACTGAAAGCTCCTTTTTGGATGAAAGTGATACAGGGATGCTTTAACTTTAACCAGCAGCGTCATTCTATGGGCAGGGTGTCTGAAGTTGCTTTGATTATTTTTGAGACAGTCTCACTCATTAGCCCAGGATAGCTTGGAATTTGCAGCTTGTCTCGTGCTACAGAGTTCCTCAGGAGCCTTGGCCTTTTCAGTGTGAGCTTCCATGCCTCGTTCTACCGGATTCTGTTATTCTTTCTCTGTTTTTAAAAATGATTTGGGTATTTGCTATGAATACAGTGTTCTTCTTACATGTATGTCTGCAATCTGGAAGATGGCACCAGATCCCTTTATAGATGGCTATGAGCCACCATGTGGTTGCTGAGAACTCAGGTCTTCTGGAAGGGCAGCCAGTGCTCTTAACCTCTGAGCCATCTCTCCAGCCACCTGTTATTCTTTCTCAAAAGAGCCTTATGAAAGGTGGGTAGAGGGAGTAGCTGGAGGAAAAGGCAGTGAAGGGCAGAGGGTTTCAAACCCCAGAGGCCACTAGAAGTTTTGGGCTTCAGCACTATTGCGGTCCCTGTGTGCACACTGGAAAATTTGGCTGAGGACCATAATGGGATGGGAGCTGAATATGTCTCTGGTGCTTTGTTACACCCGATCTCAGGTTCATCTCTTCACTCAACCACGACTCACTTTCCAGTGCTCACAGGCCAAGGCACTTACTGCTAGGAGTAGGAAGGGTCAAGAATGGTTCTTAGAACCAGAAAGTTCCTTTTCAGTGAACTCCCTCTTTTATTTTCCCTGCTTAAGACCCCCTAGTTCCTGCAGCTGTCAGAACATTCCGACCACTCAGGACCTCGATATGTAGTATATGTAAATTATTCCTGTTTTTTTTTTCATCTTGGTCATCTGATAGCCTCTACCCTAAAGCCTCACATGGAATGCCCTGAAACCAAATCTATAGAAAGGCTTCCTTCACTGGAAGACTTAGGTCCCTTATGACAGGTTCGTCTCTCTATTTTAGCTTAAGTTAATTGGTTTACTTGACTCTGTAGCTTTGCCTTATGAGTCACAAGATACCACTTAATGGTAATCTATGTTATGTCCTTGGATGCTTTAGTTCAGCTTCTCAATGGTGATTAACAAGGAAGGGGCCACTCTAGTCTACAATCCTTCTTAGCCAGCAGGAGTCCCACTTCTCCTTGAGTGTGCTACAAAACCCTTGAATGCACACCTGCCAATTGGACTGATGTCTGAGTTGCTCCAACTTAACCCACCTTGAGGTATTAGTCCTTACTAAGGATGTACTTGTCCATTAGTGTGATTGGTGGAAAGCTGAGTTTTCTTTGTGGTGATAGAAGCCACATAAGAAGCTTCCTATGCAAAGCATGTTCTTTCCAGGAGTTAGATTTTCTGAGCTGTTTCTCATTAGCCATTACGTAAAGCTTAGGTTTTTATGGGAGAGTACATGTCATTGTCACAAGAATGTTAGTGATTTTTCCTCGTGTTAAGTTTGATGTGGACCACAGGAAACTCCTTTCTGCTCTGAAAGCTTAAAGAAACTTTTTAAATGTATGTGGTTTACTCTAGCACACACACATGTACATGCATGCATATACATACATGCCCATGTGTATACATATATAATATATGCACAGCCACATACATAGATACACATGCATGCAGATATGCATGCACACACATTTGCATACATACGTACTTACACACATGTAGATATGCATGCATATGAATAGAGTCACATGTACACACATTTTTACTGTCCGCTTATTGTCATCAGTCACAAAGGCCTTGATAAACCTAGCCTTTTTCTTGACTGGTTCGAGTCTTCGTTATTGTCATAGTTTCTCATCAAGTTCTCTTTGCTGGAGAAAGATCTCAAGTGCCTCTCCCACTTCCTGGACAATCAGGAGGGAAATGAAGGTCAAGGTGTCTAGGGTTAATAACAGTTTCATGTAATGCTTCCTATATACACAACCAAGTGGCCCTCAGACTATAAGAGGGGCATGTTTGCTGGGTTTCCAATGAGAAATGTCTCCCATTGGGTCAGGTATTTGAACACTTGGTCCCTAGTTGATGTTACTGTTTGTGGAAGTTACAGAACGTCTAGGAGGTGGAGCCTTGCTGGAGGAATCATGTCACTGCTGGTGTTGGGGACTTGGAGGGTTTATTACCTCAGCCCACTTCCAGTTTGCTCTCTGTTTCCAGCAGTGTTGATGACATTTGTTCCACCTGCTTCCTGCTCTGGCTTCCTGTTTCCCTGGCTTTCTCTCCATTATGAGACCTCTCTTCAGAACCCTAAGTCAAAATAAAACTTTGTCTTTGATACCTTTAAACAGAATAAATCCTGGGAGCTGGGGAGATGGCTTTGGTGGCAAAGCACTTCTGTAACAGTGAGAACTGGGCTGGATTCCCAGAATGCATGGAAACTCCAGGGGGACATGGTGGAGACAGGACCCTAGGACAAGCTGGTTAGCTAGAACACTGAGGACAGGAAGAGGGCCTGCCTCAATACATAATGTGGAGAGCATTAAGAAAAATATCGACCTCAGGCTTCCATGAACGTACACATGTGTGTGCAAGCTTACACTTGAGTAAGTTCCTACACACGCAAGAACATGCATGCATACACAGATATACACCACACTCATACACATGGAATCGAGGTTAAAAACATGTTTTGCTAAGGTTGGAGATGGGTTGATTTTATGCTCAGCTCTTCATCTCCCAAATCCTCTTCCCTTTCTCCTTGTCAGCTGACCTCTGCTATTCCGTGGTCCCCAACTTCCACTCTGTCGTTGCAGAAAAGCATCATCAAAGCATCACACATTTTAAGAGCAGAATTCGGAGCTTGCTACAGAGGAAGGAGCCCAGCAGCTCTGCAGAGAGAATCTAATTAGGTAGATTGGAGTTGAGAGGCTGGAGTTTTTCTAGGACACCTGGCTCACCCTTCTGTGTAATGGAACTTGTCACTAGTCTTTTGCTGGAAGCTGAGCCTTCAGGATGTGGGTGTCACTTCTCATCTGAATTAAATGCTGCCTACAGCATGACGTCTCAGGCAAATAGAAGCTGTTGGGTGCTCAGCAGAAGGACTTTTAGCTGAGGTTCTTTTCTACCTAGTTGGAGGGACTCTGACTTTGCCTAAGTGTCATCTTAGGAGAAGGAAGAATGTTCCTAAACTCCAAGTCATTAGATGGTCTGTTGAGTGGAAGGGGCGTCACTTCTGGCCACACTAAGGCAGACATGTAAACAGATAGAAGGAGGATTGACTTTGGATCTTCACCTTGTGATTGGTAGCATTAAGTCCCAGTGTTACCCATGACTAAGCAAGTGTTATCCAAGCTCATGAGCGCACTCATAAACACATACTGGAAGCCTACTGAATGGGCATTCTTATAGGGATGAGAATAAGGTACTCACCAAGATGCAAAGTCCCTGTTATCATGATACTTGCTTATCAAGGAAAAAAATAACCATTAATAACTGCCTGTTATGTGGTCATAATGTTTTGAAACGGTCAGAGGATGATGGTTGATAGTGGAAACCTGTAGAATTAAATGCAAAGTAGTGAATTTGACAAAATTAAATGTGCTAATAAATAATATTTATTATTATGCTTCTGATAGCACAATGTCTTCCCTAAACATCAATAAGAACTAATAGTTTGATTTTGTATACATTGAAACTGAGATAGTTTCTTACATTATACTAGCTAGTTAGGTATGAAAGCACCTGTGGAATTCTAGTATGAGCCTCCAGCTCAGAGCTGGCCCAAAATAATGATGTTGCAGTTGATAAAGGTGTATATATCATCACACTGCTGGCCTCCTATGAAGGCTACATGAAGTGATTATTCTATGTGTATAACCAACATCGCATCCAGAGCTATAGTTGATGGGCGTGGTCGACCAGTAAGTTAGAATTAACCAGACCAGCTCAATATAACAGATTTAGTTTAATAATTGGGAAACGGTGAACTCACATGACCAGGGACCAGCGCGCACAGTGAAGAAGAGAGCCCGGGCACACCTGGATGTCCAAGTTTATCTTCCCTGACTCCAGGAGGCCACGCCCTAGCCAAATGTGATTGGCTGAACTTCCCCATCATATAGTACAGGCAAGTTGCATGCAGGGAAATACCTGATGTTTTCTTTGTTTTTCTCTAGGTTTCCATTTAGGCTGTGGAGTTCTGCCACTGGGAAATGGTGGGTCCCGGTGCTGCACCTGTGTGCTGTTTTACGTTATTTTAACGTCAAGTTTGACTTTAAGTTTAAGTTCTATGGAGGGAGACAAACAGAGGAATGTGTTAATGAGGTTTTCTGAGGTCAGGAATGACATTTGGGCTTGGACAAAGTCTGGAGAGTAGTGTAGCACAGAGGGGCTGTTGGGAACAGAAAGAGGGCAAAACAGATGGGGCAGCTTGTTTGCAAAAATTAATGAAGCTTTCACAAAAATTTTGGAAACAGCCCAAGTGTCCATCAACAGGAAAATGGCCAAACAAATGATAGAATGTCTCCCACTGGAGTGGTATTCAGTGATAGAGAGGAAGGCCTACTGACACACAGGGCAGCATGGATGAATCCCAAATGTGTTGTATGAGTGAAAGAACCCAGAAACAGAAAAGTGCACAGTGCCTGATTCCATCTGTATGCAACTCAAAATACAGGCACGGAAATGTTTGGGGCTGGAAGCAAGAGCAATGAACCACTGGTTGGTCACAGATAGGGGTAACTGGAAAAGCCCATAAAGAAACATTCTAAACCAGACCTGTGACACACACCCAGACCATGGGAGGTGTAGGTAGGAAGATCAGAAGTTCGGAGTTACCCTCAGCTGTATTGAGAGTTCAAGGTCAGCCTGTGATAATTGACTTTGTCCCAAAGAAAACAAAAAAGAAGTACAAATTAAAAAAGCATTCTGGGATATTGAACTCTTCAAATCCTCAGTCTGCATGGTGTGTGTGTGTGTGTGTGTGTGTGCTTATTTACACAATGCCTTTGCACTTTGTTCTTTAGTTTTCACATTTGACTATATGCAAATTACACTGGAATAAATTAAGAAGACCTGGGGAAAGACTGAAGGGGACAGATGATTCAGGATATCTGATAACTCATGCGTAATATGTGTTACAGATATTTCTCTATTTTGTTGCTATTTTAACTAAGAATCTACAAATGCTAAGTGTGTGATGACTTGTTTGAGACAGAGACTTGATGTGGGATTTCCCTCTGTATGCTGTGATTATCATTGATAATAAGGAACTTCTTTGAGCCTATGGCAGGGCAGAACAGAATTAGGTGGGAAAAGCTAGGCTGAATGTTGGGAGAAAGAGGACGGAGTCAGGAGACACCATGTATCCCCATCAGAGACAGATGCCAGTAGGAACATTGCTGGGTAAGCCACAGCCACATGGCAATACACAGATTAATGGAGATGAATTAATTTAAGGTAGGAGTTAGCTAGAAATATGCCTAAGTTATTGGAAAACAGGATTGCAAATAATATGGTTTCTGTGTGATTATTTTGGGGCTGAGCAGCTGGAAACAAACAAGCGGCCTCCTACAACAGTCTCACTATGTAGTCCTGACTGGCCTGAAACTCACAGTATAGTCTAGGTTGGCCTTGAACTCACAGAGGTCTACCTACTTCTGTCTCCCAAGTGGTGGGATTAAAGAACCAACTACTTGGCTTATTTTTATATAACAGTGTGCATACTGAAGATTTTCCTGTCAGAACGTTTAACTGATCCCCTTGTGATTTTAATGTTGAGATGGCATCCTTTATCATAAGTACATCTCTCCTTATTGACAGTTATCTTGCTTATACTTTTCCTATTACAAGCACAGTTGCATAGAACATCTTTTGGGTGCACACATCTNCACACATCTATTATTCTCAGGATAATATTAAATCATAGATTTTCCTGATCATAGTTAAAATTATAATATAGCTCTGTGGTGGAATGAATATGAATTGTCCCCTTGCCTTCCATGGGCTCAGTTGCTTGAATACTTGGTCCCTAGTTAGTGACAATTTTTGGGGAGCTTATGGAACCCTTAGGAAGCATAGCCTTGCTGAATGAAGTGTGTCACTGAGGGGCAGCAGGGGGGGCAGGGGGATCTACTTTCTACTTAATTCTTGTGTTTGATAATGTAATCTTACATTACCAAATCAAAATGACCTCCTCTAGAAGTGACTCTTTGCTGTGGGACAACGGTTTTACCCTATAAAGATTTGTTTCCTGTACTTGTTTAATAAAATGCTGATTGGCTAGTAGACAGGCAGGAAGCAGAGGTGGGGCAAGGAGAACAGGAAAATTCTGAAAAGAGGAAAGACTCAGTCTGCAGTCACCACCCAGAAGCAGAGGAAGCAAGATGAGAATGCTTCGCTGATGAAAGGTATCAGCCATGTAGCTAACTTAGACAAGCATAATGGGCTAATATAAGATATAAGAAAGAGTTAATAAGAAGTCTGAGCTAACAGGCCAACCAGTTTATGGTTAATGCAGAACTCTGTATTTCTTTGGGACTGAATGGCTGCAGGATCTGGGAGAACAGAAATCTCTGTCAACAACATTTAGTATGGTATTGCATTGTAGCAATTAAAAGTAACTGATACAAGCACTTAATATTTCTTTATGAGACTGTTCACATGTCTTGATGTACATGGAGATCTGTGGGAAGGCTTTCTGCTTCACAAATGCTGTGCTGTGTGTCTTCTGTGAGTGGAAGATGAAGGTTTGGCCAGTAAAGGAGGCTATCATGTGCATCCTTGAACATCTGTGTAATCAAAGAAGCAGAAGCAAGAGAGAGGCGAGGTCAGTGGAATGAAAGGACCAGGGCCACCATCAGGCGAGGTGAACTCTGCCTTTGTGTTCTTCTTTTTCCACAAATGGATATTCTGTGAAGAACCGTTCTTAAAAAAGGAAGCAAAGATTTTCTTGTGGTGTCCTTGACCCCTCCGCCTCCTACAGTCCTTCCTCCCCACTCTTCCACAGGATTCCCTGAGCCCCACCTTATGTTTGGCCGTGGGACTCTGGTCTGTTTCTATCAGTTGCTGGATGAAGCCTCTCTCATGACAATTAGGATAGACAATGATTTATGAGTATAGCAGACTACTACTGCAATAAAAACCACAGAATCAACTAACCTGGGCTCGTAGGGGCTCACAGAGACTGAAGTGACAATCATGGAGCCTGTATGGGTCTGACCTAGGTCCTCTGTACATATGTGTAGTTTGTTCTTCTTACAGGACTTCTTACAGTGGAGCAGGGCTGTCTCTGAAACTTTGGCCTGCTTTTAGGGCCCTTTCCCTCCCACTGGGTCACCTCATCTAGTCTTAATATGAGGGGGGTACCTAGTTGTCCTGCAACTTGATATGCCAAGTTTGGTTGATATCCATGGGAGGCCTGCCTTTTCTGAAGAGACACAGAGGAGGAGTGGGTGGTAGAGGTGGGGAGATGGACAGAGGGGCTGGAGGAGAGGAGGGAAGGGAAATAGCAATCAGGATGTAATATATGAAAGAATAATTAAAAAAAAAAACTAAAAATTAAGATTTACCTGAGGCTGGGGAGGTGCCAGTCAGTGATGTGCTTGCCTTGCGACAGGAGGGACTTGAACTCAGTTCCCAAATCCCTACCAGACTTAGACTTGGTGGTATTCAGTTGTAACCCCAGAACTGTGGAGGTTGAGGGAGGCAGATCCCTGGGGACTGTAGCCTAAGTGGTGACTTCCAGGCCAGTGAGAGACTCTCAAAAGCACGGTGAACAGTTCCTAAAAAATAACACCTGAGTTGTATTTTCTCTCTGTCTCTCTATCTCAGACTTATCTACAACACTTAATAATCAACATTCATTACTGCTAGTTTGGGGCATTTGTTCCTTGCCCTTCTGCGTCCTGGGGACTTGGGACAAGCCAGGGTTTCCCTAAGGTTTCACAAGTAATTCTATTTTCATCTGTAATGGTCCCTTGAGTTTGAGGATCTGCTGAGTTCTGCCTCACACTGTTCTGTTTCACTAACAATTCTTCTTGGTATTTTACATCAAGTATTGTTCTAAATATTGCCTTCTAGCCCCAGGCTTCCCAAAGAGAGTGAATCTAACTGCCTTGGAGGCTGTTCTCCCAGGGGGCCCCAGTCTGCCAATCACTCAGCAAGCAGCAATCTAGACTATTCTTCAGAGGTGGGATGCAGAGAACAGCCTGCACGCCAAACACCAGTCTCTGCAGACTCTGTCTTTTCTTCCAGCATTCCAAGAAAGTTTTAAAAACCATTTAAACAAACTTTAAATGTTGAAAGGACAATATGTGGGTCATAGAACACTGAAGAAACAAAATGTTTATGGAAACATAAGCCGTAAAACAAACACTCAGGTATAATTAGACATAGATACACACATGCACACATATAATCTCTCTCTATTGTGTATATATATCAATTTATTTATTTAAATATTTTATTTGCTATTATTTGTCCACAATACTAATAAGTGCTATAATTTCTCCACAAGATGAGCTAGAAGGTAATCTAGAGAACTCAGCTTGCCTGCTTTTCTATTTCTTTTCAGATGTGTGTATGCCTCTGCTGGAAGGAGGCCACTTGTTGGTTCCTTGCCATCTGGCTAGCTAAGACCCAAAATAATCACATGGAAACTGTATTAATTAAACCACTGCTTGGCCCATTAGCTCTAGCTTCTTATTGGCTAACTCTTACATATTAACTTAACCCATTTCTATTAATCTGTGTATCACCACATGGCTGTGGCTTACCGGCTAAAGTTCTCAGCATCTGTCTTCGGCAGCTCCATGGCTTCTCTCTAACTCTGCCCTTCTTTCTCCCAGCATACAGCCTAGCTTTCCCAACCTAGTTCTGTTCTGCCCTGCCATAGGCTCAAAGCAGTTTTCTTCATTCTTTAACCAATAAAAGCAACACATACACAGAAGGACCTCCCACACTGTGCCTCTGACTAGTTCACAGCCCTATTACTTCATCCTTACGGAGTGCTGTCACTGCCTCCCCTGCCTCTCTGGCACTCTGCTACAGATGTATCCGACTTTACCATTATTTACTTAGTAGTGATAGTATTTCTATTGTTAATGACCAAACACAGACTCCAGGGAACTGTAGGTCAGTCATGTCCTGTATCCACCATTATCCCTCTGTTTTCCACTCCTTATCTCCTACATGCTCCTAAGAGTGGCCCACAGTGTAATTTTAACCTTTGCTCGTCTGCTCTGCCATTGTCAATCTGATCATCCCACATTCATCTTCACTAAAGCTCCTCCATTCCCTTATCTCACCGTTTATAGAGAGCATGCAGAAGCACCTCTCCCCTCAGCTGCTCATCCGGGTGACAGAGAGGCTGGACCACACGCAACATGGGAAGTTGACGTAGACACTCTCAGCAGCTGCTCTCCCCAGGAAGCCGTTCTGGACTAGGGAAAGCCCAGGCTTGGGGTTCCTGCTCCTCGTTTTCCTCCTCTTCCCCTTCTTCCTTTCTTTGGTGTTCTCCTCCTCCATTTTCCTCTCCTCCTTCTTCACCTGTCTCCTCCTCCTCTTCACTTACCCTCTTCCACACCCTTCCAATGCTCACTTCCTTCTCCTTTACCTCTTCCTTCTCTGTGCCTGTTCTCCTCCCTCTTCCTCCTCCTCCCCATCCTCCTCCGTCTCCTTCTTATCTTCCTTCTTCTACCAGATTTACATTGTTAGATATCCTGAATGAGAAAGAGCTGGTTGCTGTGTGGAGAATCCACTGCTGCTACTCTGGGTGGTGGATCAACATCAGTCTCTCCAAACTTCTCCTCTGACCCTCCTTCAGCTAACCTCCAGGACTGTCTCCCATTGGCTGCCATCAGGGGACTTCACTGCATATTTGTGTTCATACACATGAAGACACATGTACATATCCATGTAACTTTAACTCACATAAATGCAATAATTAATTGCATTTTGTTTTATGACATTTGCATTTTTAGTCTTCATAATGTGTGACCAAATCTACCATGGTGAACACTGAATTGTATTCGCAATTGGCCAGGTCCCAAATATGACAACAAAGCCAACCATTAAGGATTACACTCTCTTTTAGGTTGTGTTTTATTTAGTATTATTAATTCAAGTAGGGGCTTAAGCGATGAGTCAGCAGTTAAAAGGACTTGGTTTTCGTGTAGAGGACCTAAGTTTAGTTCTCATCACCCACATGGCAGCCCTCTGTAGCTCCAGTTCATTTGTGGGCACTGCATATATGTGGTATACATACAGGCAAAGAGGCAAACTACCCACACAAATAAAATAAAAATACATGTATCTTTAAAAATAAAATAAATTTGACTTACAAAAAAAGATTCACTACATGTTCTACACTAGAAAAACCACAACATAAGGTAATTCCAAAAGTTCAAATGTCTAATTCTTATTAGCAAACATTTTCCAAACAAATAGAAACATTAAAAAAAGTAGTGATAGCAATTCTAGCATTATCCCACATATCCCTGGTGGGAAATAAACAGTGCTGCACCCACGTCGAATCACCGGTGCTGTAATGATACTGTGTTTACAAGAGGGATGTCTTATTCTTAGATGCACACACACTGAAAACACTCACAGAAAAAGATTTTTACCCCCCTAGTGTTCAGGGGTGGGGAGAAGGATAAAGTTAAATAGTGTAAAACCTGGCCAACTGCTGAATACAGGTATATGTGAGTTATTTGAACCTTCTTTCTTTCTTTCTTTCTTTCTTTCTTTCTTTCTTTCTTCATTCCTTTCTTTTTTTTTAGTTTTTTGAGACAGGGTTTCTCGAGTTATTTGAATCTTAACTGCAACTTTTCCTTAAGTTTCAATTTTTCCCAATTAAAAAGGTTTTAAAGATAACAAAAATAAATTGAATATATGAAAGGGTGTCTTAGAGCATCTCATGTCACAGGCATGTGAGAGAATGTTTTACTTATTCTATAGACACCCTTTCTCCCAAGTTACACACATGCTAGGTAGACATTATTCATACAGGTGACCCACTGAAAGCAAGGGAAAATAAATTTCCAAGCTGATTCAGGTCGCTGGGAAGTTTCAAGAAAAACTTCTTAAATTGTCCAAGGAAAAGATTTTTATTTATCCAAAAACAACTTGAAAAGAGATCATGCTTTGAAACTCTTTTAGGATAAGGTAGAGTCACATTTTCATATTTGATAACTTTTCACATTTTCCACTTCTGTAACTGATCTATCTCAGTGTCTCTGCTCTCAAATGACTGACTGTTATTCCTCATTAGCTAGGCACCATAAATTTATTCATCACTAACAGATGGAAAGGCATCTATATTTATTTCATTTTTTTATTCTCAACTGCATCACAGCATCCTTTTTAAAATTCATCATACCACCAGGAAATACAGAAAAGTACACATAGAGAGCTTGCTACTTGGTGTTAGGTGTAGCCCAACACTGAGAAGCCCATGCATCGTTGTGGCCCCTATCAAATACCCCTCCCTCCTAACTCCCCCACCTTTGTCAGTGTTTTGGCATCAAACACCATCTGTGACCTGTCTATTTTAAATTTAAGTAGAATGAGCCATAGTATTCTCTATGTTTGAGGTATTTGGTTCAAAGTCATATTTGGTGTTCAATTGATAGTTTTAAATTTTTCTTTTTAAGGCGGTATGTCACTCTCTCCACTTCCCCTGCTGGGCTGAGACTCCGTATGAAGAAATGGCTGGCTGCAAACTCACAGCAATTTCCTGCCTTAGCTTCACAGGTATGGTGACTATACATGTGAGCCACCAAGCCAAGCTATCTGAGTTTTCAACATTTAGCCAAAGTTATTTAAGATTTTCATGATGTATCATCTCCCATCTCTATTATCCTTCAGAATGATGGGTCCTGTGTGGTTACTAGGTAGCTGCTGTACTGATATCTTGGACCTTAATGGTAGAAGGAGAGAACAAACTCCTACAGATTTTACTCTGATCTCTACAAGTCTGCGGTGGCACACAGCTCTGCTCCCTCTCCCCACAAATAAAGAAATACAGAAATACAGAAATATCTATAATTAGTCACATATGTTATATACATACAGGCATAGTCACATTACATGTGATATACATGCAGATATAGTCACACATATATGTGATATACATACAGGCATAGTCATATATGTGACGTACGCACAGACATAGTCACATATGTGATATACATACAGGCATAGTAACATATGTGATATGCATGTAGACATTATCACATATGTGATAAACATTTAGGCATAGTCACATGTAATATGCATACAGGCATAGTCACATATGTGATATATATATAGGCATAGTCACATATGTGATATCCATACATACATAGTCATATATGTGATATATAGGCATAGTCACATAGGTGAATTACATACATGCATAGTCACATATGTGATATACATATAGGCATAGTTGCATATGTGAAATACATACAAGCATAGTCACATATGTTGTATACATACAGGCATAGTCACATAGGTGAATTACATACAGGCATAGGTATGCTTGTATTAGAGTCAATTACTGTCATTGTTGGAAAATGCTGCATTATTCCACATTCTTACCAAGTTTTAATTATCAAAATTCTGTTTTAGACATTTTGGTGGGTGTTAATTTGCATCTTGTTGCATTATTTTCCATTTCTCAGGTAGTAATACGACTTCATATGACTATTGTATAAATTTATGAGAAGAACCTTTGCAAATCATATATTCCAATTAGATTGCTTCACCAGTTTGTAATTGATTTTTTCACACCATTGCATGTATGTAAATATGTAAGTGTATGCATGTATGTATGCATGCATGTATTTGTGGGGCGAGGGAGCAGAGCTGTGTGCCACAGCAGGCATGTAGAGGTCAGAGTAAAACTTGCAGGAGTTTGTTCTCTTCTTTCTCCATAACGGTCCAGGGCATCGAACTCAGGTCACCAGGCTTGGCCGTGGCAATTCTACCGTCCCCACCATCTCACTGACCCGTGTGATTGATTTTGAGAGTAAAATCTCTTCTTGATTTGGAAGTGTTCTTTGAAGCAAGGCAGGATCGTCATGGAGATTTTCTGGGTCACAGTCCCCAGAAGGCGTTACTTAGTACCAAAACCTCTCGCTGCATTCTGTGTTTAGTTTTCCACTTGTTTGAAGTAGAACACAACTCCGTGTGATGCACATGTGGAGGAAGGAGACAACTTGTAGCAGGCAAGGGCCTGTTCTCTCTCCTGTCACATTGTGGCTTCTGGGGACCAACTTGATTGTCAGGCTTGGCAGAAGTCATATTCACCAGCGGAGCCATCTTTCTGGCCTGTGACCCCCCCCNTCTCTCTCTCTCTCTCTCCCCCATCCCCCCGGAGCGAAGTGGGCTTTATGAGATAATTTTGTGTGCCTCAAACTACATTCACTGCCCAGCTGAGGCTGACTTGAACTCCTGATCCTTCTGCCCTATCATGAGAGCGCTGGGATAGCCGGCATGAGTCACTACCAGTCGGGCTTGCTCCTTGCTCCGCTTGCCTGCCTTCGTTATATCCCCCAACTGCTTTCAGATATTCCAAATTTATCTTTACTCTCTCTGTCCCACTGCTCAAATTTTCCATTTCTCTGTGAGGCTACAGTGACCTTAGCTGCTATAAGGAAGATATACTTTACATATTATGTAATTATGTCCGTATGCATACACATACACACAAGTACATATGATATTGCATATTATACAATTATGTGTTTTATATATATATTATATATCTACCTAAACCAACACTTGGGAAGCCACGGATTTTGTTTCTGTTGCAATGACATCACTCTGAGAAAGAGCCATGTGGCAGATGAAAGGGTTAATTTGCCTTACACTCTGGTCCTGTCCTGCCTAGTCCCATCCCATCCCTCATCCCATCCCTCATCCCATCCCTCATCCCATCCCTCATCCCATCTCATCCCATCCCATCCTTCCTATAGCCTGCTACTGACAAGACTTGTCATTGCTGATTTGGGGTCAGCTGGCCAAGCATATGGTTGCCACTTTTCTCCTGTACAGTTGCTTTCTGCTTCTTGTCAGTCTGTTTTGTGATGCTAATCACCACACCACAGTCTAGTCCTAGAGGCAGGGGGGTGCACTGAGCTGGGATTGGTAGGTGGCATTTAAATTATCCATAAGTGTTCAGTGGTGTCTATTCCTTATCTTCTTCCACAAGTGATCTTAGACAGGTTTTATTTTTGTTATTTTTACATACGAGTTGCCTTCATTCTTCTGCTTACTTTGTTAGCTTTTTCTCATGGTGTTTTGGTATTTTGTGTTCTGCAAAGTTGCAGCAAGTTTACAGCCGAAGGAATTTTATCTGTGGTGCTGATGGTGTTTATTCTGGCATGATGGTGTTTAGACTGATCCCACCAGTCACTCTGCCGATCCCTCCTGAACAGTCCAAGCCTAAACCCCCATGAGTAAGTGCTACATGCTTAAGCATGAATATTTAACCACATATTTTTCAGGGAATTCTTTTAATCCCTTTTCAGAATTCATAGAAAAACAGACAAAATTAGAGGTGCCATGGTGGGGGGGGGAGCTAGTCTTTGATATTACTGGAGAAGAAACACTTTCTCATACAGTAGATTGTGTTCTTAGTGTCATGGTACGGCCTTCTCTCCTGACCACATTTTGCTGTAAAGATCTTCCTGTCAGCTGTGGAAACTCCGGGTTCATGGGAAACATGGAACCCCAGTGCCTATGCATGTTTGATTTCAGCCCCTTTCTCCCCTATGTTCCTTGATGTTCGTATGACTCAGAGCCCTGGTATGCACTAAAATCATGTTGATTATTTTCATCCGAGTTTTTCTAGGTGTTTTTTATTGTAATATTTTTATGATAGATTATCTTCCCCATGCCCCAGAAACAGAACCTTTGAGTATTTGCAAGTCCCACCAAGCTCGGTTATCTAGTGTATAAATGAGCATCAGTTTGGAAACCGCTTTCCACAAGGAGCCTTTACAACAAGCACACTATGTCTGCTCTGAGCAATTACATGCAAGCGGAAAAGACAGAGAAGATCAATACAGAACAAACTCACTTGATGAGGAGCCGCTCTGTGGTCTAATCACAGCTGGCAGGTCAACATGTTTCTGCAGACCCGAAGACCACCAGTAACGTGGGCTTAAATTATCATCTGCTTTAATATTGTTGATATTGAATCGCCTAGAAAATGCAGCATTTAAAATTCACTCACCATATTCAGAGTGAGATGAATTAACGTAAGAGCATTTTCTAAATAATGTAGAATGTGATGCTACTTTAAAAGGGTGAGATAAAAATCATAATCGCTACCAATTACGGAGCTCCTCATGGGTGAGGCGCTGCCGTTGCTTCCCAGCAATGTTTCCGACAGTTACCCCTCCTTCTCTCCGCCAAGCTACAAGGTAAGGATTATGAGCTTTGCTTTGCAATATACTGTTGACAACTACACAGCCAGCTTGGGAGATGGATCAGCGAGCAAAATGCTTACAGTGCCAAGTATGAGTGCTGGAGTTTGGATCCCCAGAGCCCATGTGAAAGGCTGTGTGAGTGTGGTGTGGTTCATGTGCAATCCCAGTGTAAGGGAGGTGGAGACAGGGGGTCTCTGGAGCAAGCTGGCTGCTACACCAGCCAAAGTGGTGAGTTCCTAGCTCATCATGAGATGCCTCCTCAGTATGTGAGGTGGAGAGTGATTGGCAATGATTCCTGATATCAACATCAGGCTCGCACAACCAGGCACACATCCACGTGTATATGTACCTATAAACACAGATATCCACACACAGATAAACATGCATATACCCGTGCTTGCATATCAACACATATGCGTTCACACACACACACACACACAATGTGTAAGTGTATCACAGGCACCTGTGCACACACCCATTCCTTCACACATGCACATATACACAGAGGAAGAAAGGTGCACAGTAAGATCCATAAGTAGCTGGGATAAAATTCTATGTTTCTCTTACTGCATTGTCATCATCTCCCATGTGGGAAAATCTCTTATCATGTATGAGTAGTGTTTGTGTGTGTGTGTGTGTGTGTGCACATGTGTGTGTTCTTAGGGTATCCAAAGCAGCAGAATTCCTCTTCCAGTGTTTGCCTCAACATTCTTGATGACTTAGAGAAAGGTGACATGTCATTGTCTCCTTTGTCTTTGCTTATGACCTTTCCAGGTCAGACAAACCCTCTGTCTGAAAATGTTTATAATACAGCTATTTTGGCAAACCTGGCAAATTTATGGTATTGTAAACCACCAAGGGTGATGAAGATATTTTGGGTGATGAAGATGTTGGTGGGAAACAAAGATGTGGGGTGGGTGAAGAAGGGAGTTATAGGTATGGGGGAGATGAAGAATAAGCGGGTGGATACTGGGTCAAAAAGTGACAGAAACAGTAACAAGCAGGGGAGCTAAATTTTCCAATATGATAATCCCATCTGGACAGTTGACAATGAACAAATGCTCCTGGCTCCCCATGGAAATGATCATTTTAAAAGTGGACCAGGGAGCTTCAGATAATTAGTTAGTCCTTTTAAATATTTATGAGTTCCAGTGTGCTACATACATTTTAAAAGACAGTTGACAACTGGACTATATATCATCTTGTTCCCTTTGCCAGGTAAAAATAGGTTCTTTTTTTAAATGTAAAAACAATACTTTCCATTTGGTGGTCTGTGAAATAAACGACTGTAAAATACTAATTTCCGGCTGTGACAGTGAGGGTGTTAGGAAAAGTTTTTTTCTCTTAAACTTTCAGATGAAACAGTGGCTCACTATTTCTGCTTGAAAAGTGGTCACGGGCACTTTCATAGTAGTAGCCAGGCTTAGAATGGGGGAGCCTGAAGTTATGGATGCTTCTCTCTCTCAGGCCCCCCCAAGCCTCAGGCTGATAGAAGCTTAAGGAAGTGCCAGCCATGGCCTGGGATTGAAGAACTGATTCTGCCCTTTTATCCTATCCTTCATCTTGGCCTTGGCTGATCCCATGTCCCTTCTACTTAGTGATCCATGTAACTTTCTGTTGTCATGCTCTGATGTGTAGTCTGGTTGGATAAAACCTTTATTGAGAGACCCACAATCCCTGCTTGTCTCACCTTCAGGGATAAGGCAGGAAAATGGTCTGCGCCGGCCAAGCTACCTCTGCAGGGCAATTTCTTTGTACCTCCTCTTGCCTTTGAAAGCACTGGACCCGCTACTTATAGCCCCCTTCACACTGTCTGGGGGTGGCAGATAGGCGAGTGAAAAACATGAATCTCAGGAGACAGAGCCATGGAATGCATATATCTTATAAAAGGACATTTGTTAGAATGTCTTCTATGATAGGCTGGGTAGTCCAGCAGTGTCTGACATCATGCTAGAAAGGCTGAGAACCTGGTGACTTTTAGTTTGAGACTTTGGAAGCCTCAGCACTCCCAATATGGCATCAGTGGCCTGGAAGACTCCTGCTGAGTCACTAGTCTTCAGTCAACACTGAAAGATGGAGTATCCTGGTTCCAATGGCACAGAAAGATGGTGGCAGCATCTGCGATGGCAGGATAGATGCACTCCTCAATAAGATGCAAAGGCAGAAATGGCTTCTTTGTATCTGGGGCATCTTCTGAAGATTCTACCAGCTCTGAGAAGGGTCTTCTCCCTTCAGTTAATCTTTCATGGAACTACCTTCCCAAGGTGTGTCTCTTAGTGGATTTCAAGATGGCACAATTAATCGTCACACCTGGTGTTAAGGATCATGAGACAATCTGTCTAAATGTAGCTTTCCCAAGCATCTGCCTCCCAGGTGTAATGATGAGAGACAGTAGGATCATTGTAAGAGCCACAATTTCTTCCCCAAATATTAGAGAGAGGGCCAGCTGCATGAATATTGAGGAGTTTAGCTAAATTCTGTGTTGAGACATAGGACTGTGAGCTATTTAAAAGTAAGTTCAGAAGAGGCACTGGCTCATGGAGTTTCAATGTCAATTGCTAAAGTACCAAGTTGTTTTGGTATCACTCCAGCAAAGCTGCCACTGAGAATGTGGACCGTTAGCTGGCCTGGTGTACTTGGAACCACTGGGCAGATGCTGAAGGACCACTGGGCAGATGCTGAAGGACCACTGGGCAGGTGCTGAAGGACCACTGGGCAAGTGCTGAAGGACCACTGGGCAGGTGCTGAAGGACCACTGGGCAGATGCTGAAGGACCACTGGGCAGATGCTGAAGGACCACTGGGCAGGTGCTGAAGGA
>LOEQ01002065.1:168388-183853 GCA_001685075.1 Bramus lutescens | reverse complement strand
GTTAGCCAAGAAGAGGCTAGATATAATGGGCCAGGCAGTGCTTAAATGAATACAATTTGTGTGTTGTTGTTATTTATGGGTATAAGCTAGCCTTGCGGGAGCTGGGCGGGACGAAAAGCAGACCTGCTCCCATAACACTACAGAGTGCTTCTCCCCTATCACTACAAACTAGGACTCGGTGATGTCTGGGTGACTGTGTGCTGTCCTGAATAGTGTGAGAAGCCTCTAGGATAGGCGATAACATAAACCTGGCCTGAGGGAGCTTCCCCCAGCCTGCAAGGATGTGCTAACAGTAGCTCCCCCTCATTTTCCCACCTAGATCTGGTACCTGCCACGAAGACCCTTCTCTAAAGTTGCTAAGCATCTTAGATACCTATTAGGAGTTGACAAACTAGCAAGAGGTGATGGGAAGACCCAGACTGCCTTGGGAATATGTCCTTAGGCAGAGGACAACACCAGGTATTTGTTGTTGGGGAAGGGCAGTATAGTCAAGCCTCTAAAATTATCAGCACCTATGTATCATGAAGTGGTTCAGAGACAATTCTATAGCAATTGGGAAAAAACACTAAAAACTAAAAACAAACAAAAAAAACCAACTTGTGCTCTGGTTTAAAATTGAAATGCCCCACATAGGCTGGTATCTGGAGTCCTGGTCCTGAGCAGGCAGTGTTGTCTGGAAGCTTTAAGGAGTGGAGATCAGCTGCAGGAAATAAGGCATATATTGGAGGTTCTGCCTGCTCAGTAACCTTTCCTGCCCACCCTAGTTTAGGTTCATCATGAAGTGAGTAACTTCATCCCCCATCTCCTCCCTACCCCAGTCTGTTTTAGCGCAGCCCGGAAACCATGGAGCTGGCCCTCTGTAGATTGGCGCCTATGAAACTGTGCTCCAAAATAAATCCTACTGCTTTCCTCAGCTATTTGTCACAGTGATGCCAAAAAGGGTAAGTATCAAAACTAGGCTAGTAAGGAACATTATATACTCTGGATTACAAAGAAGCCTAGTTGGTCTATATAAACCTATGGGGATTCAGGTCTTGCTCCTTCATCTAAGCCTTAAGGAGTGATTGATTGTTTTCTGACCATAGAGTTGACTGTTTTCCAGCCATGGTTTCTAATCTGAAACTGAGATAGTGGTATGCTGTAGAGAGACTCAAAATGAAGGGACTGGCTCTAATAAGACATTCAGGTATTCGTCAAGTATTCTAGAGTCCCATAGAGGATGGTGGCTGTGACATCATGTGGATACCATGTCACATAGGTAGGGAACCTGTCTCTTTTGGGAGCAGGTGTCCTAGGTGACCTGGTCCTACACAGAGAGGGCTGCACATGGTATAGAACACACCCAGCCACTCTGCTGCCCAGGGATTAATGACAGCCTGGCAACAGGTGTCTCACAAAACACATCCCGCACTGTTCTCTGGAATTCCCCAGCTGCTCTCTGAATGTGCTCTGCTTAGTCTAGGCCCCTTCCCCCAAATGGCAGTACATAGGACCTACCAAGTAACTTGGTAATATAAAGAGAATTCACCTATTTCATGCAGGGCGATACCTCCCCACCTCCTCCCGAAAGACCTGAAAGAAGATATCTTGCTTCATGTTGCAAGAGTTTAAACTATGCTTCAGATCCCAGTATTGACACTAATAAACTTCTGATATGAAGTACAATTCTACCGTGTACTTCTCTCAAGCCTTTTATTCTCTTGCTTCCTAAACCTTAACAGTGGGACAGGAGCCAAGGGTTGGAAGGTAGCCAGTAGGTTAGCTCTAGATCTCAGCCAAGGTTATCAGAGTACTGATACCTAGCAATTCAATGATGGAAGGCTGGGTGTCCATATCCTCCGTTGGATGCATCACTTGATATATTGTAAGCACGTCGCTCTCTCCTCATCTACAGGGGAAGTACAAGATGCCGAATATCAGACATACTAGGAAAAAGAAATGGGATTGGTTGTAGCAAAGTGTTCAGTATCCTGCCAGCCACCCAGTTTCAAATTTTATCTCTTTGGTGGGTGTCTATTATCTGCTAAAGTCTCCAGTCATTTAAGCAGTGGGGATGAAAAATGCACATGAAAAGAGATTCCAGTCCTGCTTAGGCAGGGGTCTTGAGGTGAGCTGCCAATAAACACGTCATCAGATTAGGACATGATGTTCAGTGCTCTGCAGGAGCGACCCCCACATACATTAGAACACAGAGGTCTGCTCTGCTTCCATTCACACCGAGAGAGTGTGCCCATGTGCTGGTGGAATGATGAATAGATGAGGATGGGAGTGAATGAACAAATTGTGGTCTATTTTGTTGCTCATATCTAAGTGTTCTGTCTTTAATTGCAAGCTCAGAGAACTGAGTCAATGCACTTTAGTGTTCTCACTTATATAGAAACACGTGATACTAATGACAAAAATTCCATCAGATTTTGTGAATGGAGCTATATGTAAGATATCCTGCCAGCTTCGCAAAGCCAATGATGGGTTGCCTAGGTATCGAGCAGAAGGAAGATGTGTTGTTTCAAAGAGAAGGGTATGCACAGACTTAGAATCAACATAGCTATAAGAAAGGCATTGGGTGGGAATTATTGAGTTGTTGAGTGGTCATTCACTTTGTAATCACACCCTGGGCTTTAGATTTTTACATTTTCTCATCCTTACTACTTCACAAGTTTCAGATGCGGTTCTTTGGGAAAATGGGGAAACAGAGACTTCTAGGTACAGAGTTAGAACAACTACTGCTCTCCCCAGACAGCATATGATATTTTTCACAATCCTAGTTAGAGTTATCTTATTATACCCTAATGCCAAAGCTCAGATTTCAAATAGATTTCTTTTTTCTTTATAGTTGAAGAACAGAGTAATCTGGTGCCTAGAGAAGTTCACAACACACTTTTCTTCTCTCAAGAGAGGCAAGGAGAACCCTGAATCAGAAAAGCAGAGTCCAGGCTCTGTTGGATGTGATTTCTCATTCCAGGCAGTGGCTAATGTTAGCAACGAAGCAAACTTTCCTTTGTAATCTAGCATAGGGGGAACTGGCCCGCAGAAAAGGCCCATTAGTCTACCACCCTCTGCTCAGGAGGCTTTCGAAGGCACAAAAGCTGCAAGTTCAAAGCATACGAACTGCAGTTCTGGTTGAGTGCCCCAGCCCAGGCTGGCTGACCTGGTGAGTAGTGCTGTTTGCACACAGTGGGGGTTATCTGCTATGTGTTCCATGCCCCTCTCCCCTTCAGGAACAGCTGATCAGGAAGAGAAAAGGGGCAGCTTTATAGTTATAGCAAGAGTAAGATAATATTACAAATGCGTAAGAATAATTCAGGACTGGTGACGTAGTTCAGCTGGCAGAGTGGTTGCCTAAGAGGCAGGAAGTCCTGGATTTGATTCCTAGAACCACATAAAAGGGTGTACACCTGCAGTTCCCACATTCAGGAGGAAGGAGGATCTGAAGAAGTTCAAGGCCATCCTCAGATCCACACTGGGTTTAAGGACCACATGGGATCGTGTCTCAAAAACAAACAAGTAAACAAAGAGGAAACTGCCAAACACCGGTGTCCGGCGTTGACGTTCATGAACTGCCTTCTGTATATGATAGTAAGGAAAAATAGAAAATTATCTGCGCTGTGGCTTCTTGTTCACAAAAACAGACAGCAGGGAGCTCGAGCCATCTGCCTTGCTATGAGGTCATGCTGCTGAAGACAGCGAGAGCTTACGTCTCTCAGTTCAGAATGAGTTTATTAATGACTGATCTATAGCCTCAACTCCAACATTTATTAAACTTCAACTTTGGGGGAGAAGCTGTAGATACAGAGAGTAAGATAATTCTTCATTCAAGGGGCATTTAAAGAATTGACTGGAAGACTTTTTGACAGATGCATATAAAATATTTCATAATTATAATTAAGACATCTTATAATTTTCCACTCATGAACATGTTTACCTTTTGTCAATATGCTATTTATTCTTTGAACATTTCATACATGTGTAAAATATATCCTAAGTATACCTATCCCATTCTTTGCTTCCACTCCCTCTGTGAACCTAATACATTTCCCTCTCATTTTCATGTCCACTGGACTATTTTTATAATCTCCAAAGTCAATTATTGCTGCCCAGATTCCTATGGGTGTGGGTCATCGGGGCATGGGGAAACTGTCAGTGGCCATATCCACGAAGGGAAGTGACTCTTCTTTATCTGGTTTCTGTCAAGCATTTATAAACATCTAATAGTCTATGAGGGTCTATATTGCAACTAAAACTGATAATTGCTGATCTCCTGTTAATGAAGAAAGTCAAGCCATAAGCAAATGAGGAGGACGCTACACAGTGTGGTGGAAGGACACGTGTTTCCTTCCAGAAAAAAGCAGGAGAAGGGGCCATGGAATAACTAGGAGGGGGCTGGCTGGCTCTTTTACAGAGATTGATCGTGGAAGCCCTCAGAGACTTGAGACATTGAAGGACACAGGGCTGTGGGGGATGATGTGATTTTAGAAAGAAAACATGAGCAGGTAGAGAAGAGAGGGTACTTCCTTAGGAACCAGGGGCTGATGGAGAGGCAGAGCTCTTACCTAGGTACCAGGGACAAGCAGGGGCTGATGAGGAGGGGAGAGAATTTATGTAGGAACCAGAAATAGGCAGGGGACGATAGAGGAGAGACCTTACCCAGGAACCAGGGACAGACAGGGACTGATGGACAGGAAGAGAACTTACCCAGGAACCAGGGACAGGCAGGGATTGATGGAGCGGGGAGAGAGAACTTAGGAACCAGGGTCTGATGCAGCGGGGAGAAGCTTTACCTAGGAACCAGGGACAGGCAGGGGACAATAGAGGAGAGAAGGGAAGAAGAGAAGAGTGGGGGTCACAGACACAACAGCCAGACTGAGTGGCACTTGGTCAGCGCCAGGCCCTCTGCTGTCTCTCTGTCTGGAGAAATACTGGAGGGGCTCAGCAGAAGAGTGGCAGACTCTTGCCCAGGATTAAGAAGATGATTCTGGGTCCTTTGAATGAATAAACGACTGGATGATAAACAAGCAGGAAGTGTGGATAAGGAGCTGGTGTGGCCTGGAGCACTGGCTGAGAAGTTAAGAATTTACTGCTCTTTCAGAAAAACCAAGTTCAGTTCCCAGCACCAGAGTGGGGCTGACTGTTCCCAATCACCTTTGACTCCAGTTCCAGGGGATCCAAAGGCTTCTTCTGGCCTCCTCAAATGCCTGCACTCATGTGCACATGCCTCCACACAGACGTTCATACACACACAAATGATAATTAAAACTAAATGATTCTTTTGAAAAATAAACTGGTGCCATAAACCAAATGGGAGAAGCTAATGCCCCACGGGATCACGGTGACCAGAGGGAGAAGACTGGAGTTTGGGTGTATTTTTTTCCCCAAGATAGGGTTTCTCTGTGTAACAGTTCTAGTTGTACTAGACCAGGCTGACCTCAAACTCACAGAGATCCACCCATCTCTGCCTCCAGAATGCTGGGATTAAAAGTGTGTGTCACAGCTGCCCATTTTGGATGTATTCTTTAAGGCTAGACAACAGGATTTGCTGATGGTTTTTCACAAGATTTGACAGAAGTTGAAAATGGAAGGAAGGACCAGAAGTCTGAGCAGATAGAAACATGGGCTTGTCACACAGGAGCCTGGGAAAATAGGGAAGGGAATATTCCCATAGGCAGAGCCATGTTTAGTTATAGACATTGTGCATGTACAATATACACATTATAGACATTGTATATGTACGATATCCTTATTACAGACATTGTACAGTTACAGAATCCTTACGAGGTGTGTGTGTGTGTGTGTTCTAGGTACAAATCTGTAAAGTGACCTTCCTTTGTTTGCCTTGAGGGATGATATTGACTGAAGGTAAGTTAGTGGGAGCTTTAGAGGTCAGATAAAGAACTCTTTAGATAAAGAGGTAGAAGAGAATCAGGTGCAAATCAGAGAGGGGTGGCATCAGGCTATCAAGCAGAGAGAATATTTCACAAAGAGATAGAATCCAGCCAATGTGTGTAGGTACCATGCATGCCAGGAGTTCAGAAGGAATTATTTATTTTTAAATCTCTCTCTTTGCGTGTGCACATGCACACACGCAAACACATGCATGCACACGTGCTCAGATGTGTGAGAGCAGGCACTTTAAGAAACTATAGTGTGTACATGTGGGCTCCAGGACAACCCTTGCGTCAGAACTTGCCTTCAGCACTTTTTGAAACAGAGTCTCTTGGTTATCTCTGCTTATGCCATGTTCCTGGCCTCACACTTCCTTTGTATCTGAGGGTAGCTTTGAGATCTTGATCTTCCTGCCGTCACCTCCTAAGTGCTGATGTCATAGTGTGTCCCGCCATGCTGTGCTCTAATGACACAGTCTTTGTGCACTGAATCTTCTCCCTCATGCCCCATATTCCTAACCAACGAGATTTGACTGAATTGTGGCCCCCACAAATACTCATGTTGAAACCTCAGTCTCTAGTACTTCTGACCATGAACCTGACAAATTAGTTTTCTTTGCATCCAAAGATTGCTCAGGCACATGTTGGCCTGGAAAAAAGGCCGGGTGATGACAAAGTGCAAAGATGGTCACCTATAAGCCCAGGAGAGAAGAAATCAAATCTGCCGATGATCAGAATTGGACTTCCAGTCTTCATAGCTGCATGGAAGTAAGTTTCTGATGTTTAAGCCTACTCAGTCTTTAGCAGTTTGTGATTTTGGCCCAGTGTGGCTTTCATTTCCACAGTGAACTTTCTAAACAATGTGGCCACAGCCCTTTGTTTCCGGAGGAGCTGGAACTAAAATGTGAGATATAATGGAGCTGAGCCCCCTCCTGTGCCCTTTTATATAAATAGAAGCTGTTTTTGCTGATGACTGCATTGCTGACCTGGGTATTGTGGAGAGCAAGCCAGCTCTAATTTTTAATTTGCATGTCCTGTCACGCAGAGATGAATGTGGGTCTTGCCTTTCTGCACACCTCCAGGAAAAGCCACCAGTTTCTGCTCCTTTGTCATCTCATTTTAGTGACAAGGGTCACTGAGCCCGATGAGGGCACAACTATTGTTAGCAAGGGGTAAAATGCAGTTTCACCCTCCCCTTTGTTCAGGAGATAGAAGGCTAGAACCAGCCAGGTAACTTAGTCCAGTTCCTATGTAGATTGCAGAGCATCTGTATTTTATATCCCCTTCCTGGGCATCAGCTACTGTGGGCTGATGTTCTGAATCTGCTGCCCCTTTCTATAGATGAAGAATCTACATTAGGAAATCTTACAATTCATAGATGGTGCCTGATACCATCAAACACTACAACAAAGCTAAGTCCTCCTAGAGTGAGCTTATCCATGACAGAATATCCTCAAGACAAGGATCACCCTGAGAAACCTAAGAGCTGCTAGTTGCACTTTTGGGTTATGCAGGCAAATTGGGGAAATATACTTTGGAGGTGGGATTTCCCAAGCACTCACTGTCTATCATGCATAGGTCCAGGCTTTTCTCCTGAAGAGTCTTATATAATTAGTCCTTAGAACTGACTGATATCAACACCACCACCACCATCACCATCACCACCACCATCATCACCACCATCACGACTACCACCATCATCATCACCACCATCACCATCACCACCATCACCAATACCATCATCATCACCAAATCACCACCACCATCATCATCACTACCATCATCACCATCACCACCATCACCATCATCATCACCACCACCATCACCAGCAGCAGCAGCAGCAACATCAAAGAAGCAACAATAAGGCACAGAGAGGGAACGTGACGTGCCAAAAGTGAACAAAGTAGTTAATGGTGAATTCTCTGATCTCAAAGCCATGTTTTTGTGACAATGTCATTGTTGTAAGAGGCTGCTTGTTCATTTCCTGGCCGCCCAGACTCCTGAAATAACCACACAGAAACTGTATTCATTAATCACTGCTTGGCCAAACACTACAGCATATTCTTAGCAAGCTCTTACATATTAAATTAACCCATTTCTATTATTTTATAGTTTACTATGAGGCTTGTGGCCTACCAACAAGGTTCCAGCTGCCTGCTCCCGTCTTTCCCCTCTGGTGGCTATACTGTGTCTCCCTGACCCCGCCTTCTTTTCTCCCAGCATTCAGTTTAGTTTTCCCCACCTACCTCTATTCTTCCCTGTGCAGGTCCAAGAGTTTCTTTATTAACCAATGATATTCACAGCATACAGTGAGGAATCCCACATCATATCATCTTGCTAAATAGTGAAGATAAACTATGAACAAAGTACAATGACAATGATACATGTGGTTGAAGAATGTCATAATGAAACCTGGTGCTTGTGTTCTTATTCAAAAGAACAATGAAAATAATACATGATATTAAAAAAAGAGTAAATGCCTCCCAGAATGCATATCTATCCTGATTTCTATACAGTGGATACTGAGGTGAGTTTCCAGGGGAGGCTGGCCATGGTACATGTTTGTAATCCCAGCAGCTGGAAGGTTGGGGCAGGAGAAGCGTTTGAAGCCAGATTTCACTACATTGTGAGCTTGAAGTTAGCCTGTACTGCATGAGACCCTGTTTCCCAAACTGAATAAATGGATAGGTACCAGAGGATTTAGCAAAGAAAAGAGAGAGAGAAAGGACAGAAGGACAGAATGGTTTTGTCTTTCTCAGATTCTGTGAGGCATTCTGTAAGAAAAAGTGTTTCTTGAAAACCAGTTACAGTTAAAGGAGAAGTTAGCATGAAAGCAAGAGTAATATAGCCCAAATGCATGGAGTCCCAGAACACAAGGCTCTTTACTGTATCAGAACCTGGAATTTCTCCAGGCAGTAGACGATCTCATGGCTCTGTGGACACACAGGTGATCCCCCTGCCATTCTGGGCATTTAGCTCAGAGGGAGGTATCCACATGACTAGGAAAGCGGGGAGCCTGCTACATCTTTCTGTAAGATAATGTACAAAGGAAAAGATACCACCGCGTACTCTACTAGTTCACCGCAGTCGTCAATTACAGCTACAGAGTAAGCCTTGAAGCTGGCTGGCCTTCCTGGCTCTCCTACTCTATGTACCTTTATTATTCATTTGCATAGCTGTTTTGAGCATGCTAGTTTCTTTGCAAAGGTTATTTATGTCCTTTGCCCTCTAAAATGGTTTACTACTATTATTACTGGTGTGTGTACACAAGTATATATGTGTGGTGTATTTGGTATATTATTATGTGAACGTGAGTGCACACATTTATGTGCATATGTGCACACAAGAGAATGTCAGGTCTCTTACTCTTATCATATTCTGTCTTATTTCCTTGAGGCAGGGTCTCACTGAGTCTGGAGGTAGGCTATCAGCAATCAAGGCTCAGCGATCCTTCTGTCTCTGTGCCACATGAGCAGAATTCACTTGTGGGTTTTAGACACGCAGGTAGCCACAGCCACAGCTAACTTTTTCCATGTGTGCTGGGGATTCAAACACAGTTCTTTATGCTTATGTAGAAGGCATCAACTAAATTATCCCCCAAGCCCCTAATGCAAGCAGGAGGATGAGAATTTGATTCCAGAACCAAAGCCAGGCATACTTATTTGTGCTTATATTCTCAGAATTCACAAAAAAGTGGGTCCCTTGGCACACTGAGTAGCCAACATATCCTGCCTGGCAACCTCTGGACCTGTGAGAGACTCTGCCTCAGAAACCAAGGGGAATGACGGCTGAAAAATGCCCGAGGTTGTCTTCTGGCCTCTACACAAGCACACATGCTCACTTGAACACGCACTGGCATGCACGTGTGTGTGAGCACATGCACACACACAGAGGTTTGCATGCATTCACAAACGGATGTGTAAAGTGGTGTGACTGGTAGAAAGAGCACACAACACCTTCCACTCTTCTAGTCTCTTCTCTGGAGTGAGGACAATGTCTCTCTGATCCCAATGATGCTGGAACAGTGGAATGACAGCCAAGTTTGAGGGCTTTTATGATAAATTTTTCTGTTTTGTTTTAAGGTTCTGAGATTTATCTTTTCCACGTAGACAATGCCCTAGTTCTCCTAGGCCCTATCTGTCCATGACTGTGTGCAACCTCCCTTTTAACAGCAAACCTCAACCTGTGTTGCCCATGGATTCTGTCACTCTCCAGAACACAGTCTCATCTGATAGGAATGTTATACTCACTCACCGTGTTACATATAAAACTGACGTTCAGGAGAGCAATGACTCCAGAGATACATTAGTAGCTGCAAAACAAGGAATCACAAATATTTCTCCACAGTTCTGAGGTTCAGCTATTTAATCATAAGGTCATGTCTGTGTGTGGATTTCAAATGGTGAGTCGGGTTGCTGCAGTTGGAGAAACTGATGCTACAGATTTTGGAACTTTAAGCATTAAAGTGGTTGCTTTTTAGATCTCCTGAGTAAATTGGGAACATGGGGACCTTGGGAGAGGATTAAAGGGGAGGGGAGAGGCAGGGAGGGGAGCAGAGAAAAATGTAGAGATCAATAAAAATTTGAAAAATTTGAAAAAAAAGTTGATTCCTTTTGTTTTTTTAGACAGGGTCTCAATACGTAACCCTGGCTGGTCTGGAACTCACTATGTAGGCTAGGTTGATCTCAAACTCAAAGAGATCTGCCTACCTCTGCCTCCCAAGTACTGGTGTTAATGGTCAGGCCATCACACCCAGCTGATTATGGCTTTTGGAGACTTGCTATGTAGCACAGAATTATCCCCAAATCATTATCTGTCCTCCTGAGTCAGAGTTACAATCATGGACCACTATACCTGGCTCAAAGTAAAAGAGATCTTAAAGCTGTATTTTAATTCTGAGAGAGAGAGAGAGAGAGAGAGAGAGAGAGAGAGAGAGAGATTCTCTCTGTATATGTGTGTGTGTGTGTGTGTGTGTTCTCTGCCATATGTGAACAGGTCTGTGCATGTGCGATTCCCTGGAATTGGAGTTATCAGCAGTTGTGGGATACCCACCATGGATGCTGGGAACTGAATTTGGGTCCAGTTGAAAAGAAGCTTAGCCACCAAGCCCATCTACCCATCTCCTAGGAGGGAAAATTTCAGCTGAAACTGAGCCTCACCAATATGATCGTTATGCAAAGACTTTGGGCTTCTCAGAAAACACTCAGACATGACAGGCATTTTGATAGCACAGTCTAAAGAGAAATCAGAGAGGAAAACCTCCCTGTTCCCAGAAGGAACAGCAAGATACCTGGGAGCAGATGCTGCATACACGTGGAGAACAATATAGCCGATATTTGAAGCTGGCTTCTGGTCTCCACACATACATCCACAGGCAGGTTATCTGCAAAGAAGTCCATATACACAGAACAGCCATCCTCCAAGTACTTACTCCCATTCACAAGTCCCCTAAGTGCCCCCAAATTCAGAATAAGAATTAGCCTCAGATGTCCTGTAGACTATTGTTCTAGTTTTCTTCTTGAAAAATCATTAGTCTGATGAAATGTTTTCTGCTGAGCATGCTATAGACCAGTGTATATGGTATAGTGCTGGCCTGCTATGATTAGTGTTCAGTGTCAACCTGGCATAATCTAGAATGATTTGGGAAGGGAGTCCCTATGAAGAACTATCTAGGTTGACATGTGGACATATTTGTGGAGAATTACCTTGGTCATGTTAATTGAGAATGGAAGAGCCATCCCCTGTGGGTGGCACCATTCCCAAGACAGGGGATTCTAAACTATATGAGAGCAGAGAGAGTGAGCTGAGCACTAGAGGGCATGCACAAGTTCATTGCTTTCTCTTCTTGACTGAGGACTTAATTCTGTTATTATACTCTTTGGTTGTATTCTCTTTCCATTATACGCTTATATTCATTTGGGTCAATTGATTATAATTTTAAACAATCCTTATCTCTCCTCTATTGGCCTTTTAGGTCCAATAAGACATTTCTCTGATGCTCAACTCAGTGCTTGGAACTCTATTTATAGAAGCTATTTCTCAAGTCCAGTTTTCGAATGTAAACTAATGAAAAAGCCACCATTGGCCATCTTATATGAAATCCAGGTGGTGGAATACTGTTTTTGCCCTAGAAGAACTTAGCCTTTAAGGGAGAATTGGGAACATAGCCTATCCATAATGGTATGTGTCACAATGGAAATACATACATATATGCTCAGAAAGCAATGAAACACAGACTATGTAGGTTCAGATAGGTGTATGAGAAAAAGATTTTGAATTAAAATATGGAAAATATGGGTTGTTTGCAAATGCTGACCTCCATGGCAGAACTGATACAGAGCTTATGTGTGCAGAGGAGACTGAGCATCAAGTTCCAGGAAGCACATTATTCTCAGGTCAGTCCTAGGATCGGAACCACAACTTATTGATGATGGAGAGTTACAGAATTATAAGCCATTTGAGTGATGTGGCTTAATAAAAATCATACCTGTGGTTCTGTGAATGATGGTGACTACAGACAGAAGCCCAGGGATAGAGATTCTTACTCTGTCTTGAAGATAACAAAAATGACAATCTAAGGACTGCTGTGACTTACTAAAGTAAGAATATTGTCTTCACAGTAAAGCTTTTGATGACATTGAATATAATGATGCAATTCTTTTGTAATGATAATACATTGATATTTTAACCAAAACCTTACTATGAGAGTGAAGATGTACGTCCTTACAGAACTCTTAAGAAGAACAGGAACGAGTTGGGCAGCCACCAGTCTTACAAAAGGACAAACTTTCTGTTCTAAATGTTCATAAACAACCCATAAATTGTGACATACACCATGAATAGATTTTCTACATGATTTACCAGCCAAGTCATTTCCACTTTCCCTTCCTCTTCCATTTTAATCCAGATACAAGATTGACTAGGGACGATGCTTGATTGACAGACATAATGATTTAACTATAAAGACTGCATTAGCCCTGCAAGATCATCTTAATAAAAGAACGTGATGGAGGCAGGCATACAAGGCAGATGTGCAGGTTTTGAAGCCAATGCATTGTGGCTGAATTCCACCAAAGCAAGGCATCAAGTAGGCTATAAGAAATGGTTGCCAATATGTTTGCCCTATACTGTTTGAATCAGCATCCCCAAATAGCCAATTAAGATAAAGGATTATGCAGAGGTTAAATATTCTCTTGCTCCTTGTAGACTGTTAACTTGGATACTTAGATTCTAAATTCTCTCATTGAGTTCTTAGCTTTTCAGACTTCAAATAGCTGTAGGGATGTCACAAAAAAAAAGAGCACATTGAAAAGAATAAGGAACTGCCCTTGGTCTGGTTAACTGTCATTGGACCTTCCAAGAAGCATGTATCAGTTGTGGACTTCCTTTTTAATCTAGCTACAAGGCACTTACTTACGTTAGCTTCCTTGTGTCTTGCATGCCATACCCAGGAGTTTATGTTTGTGTTGGATTCTGAGCAGCCTGCTTCAGTCCTCTAGCACAGCTAGAGGTCTGTGAACATAACAGTTTAGTGTCTAGGAATATAATAAACACCATAGACTTTCATCTGTACCCATTGGTAATGAACCCAGCCTGCACCAGGAGCCTGATTCCACACCCGCTCACCTGTTGGGAGAGACATGAACATTCTTCCCCTTCTAGGGGAGAGTAGGGACTTTCATTATCACCCTATTGTAAAAACACCAAAGGCACCAAGAGTTAGTGGATGCCATGTAGAAACTAGGACCCCCACCTTAGCCCAAGTTAGTGTCTTAGACCCATTCCAGTTGTCCCTCCAAGTTTCTCTCTGACAAGTTTGCCTGGTCTGCAGTTTAACTTGTTTCTCCATGACTACATGTCTCCTACCAGTTGTCTGTCATCATAGTTGAGAACAATCTGAGGCTTGACCTTGGCTATATTTTCATGGAAATGAACTCAGATCCTTTGGTCAGAACTTAGAACTCTGTTCTGTGGTCAGCTCCTCTCAAGAAATATCCCTGAAATAGGTCTTTATATTGGAGGCAAAGCAAATGATGCATCTATCTCTTGTTGACAACCTCAGCTTACATGCTGCATGCTTAGTGGATGAGGGGATTCATCATCCCCTATCTGTTAGCTTGTCTCTCTCAGAGTAGACTCTCTAGTCTATGATTGAAAAAGGTGGTGCCTCACTGACTCCAGAACGTTGTCTCATGATTAGGGTCTAATTATGATTGCCATGAGTCTCATTGCCAGACACATTTGGAGATGGCTTCCAGTGACAGGTATCTGGGGGAAAGGTTGAAAAATTGCCCCATGTCCTCACAGAAACATGGTTCTGTAGTGTCAGTGACACCATAGATTTGACCCATCTCGACACAGGACAATCATTTTCTGAGTGCAGGACTTTGAATAGTGGATGTCAAGGTGGCTGATGGAGCATCCCCTGTGACCAGACAGAGGCTAACTTACCAGCAGGTGGGGAAAGGGTACAGGTGACAGATAAAGGGCTGTACATGGCTAGCCAAGAGCATCTGTTACTTCTGGCCTTTCATTCTTGGTCTTATTCCTTTACAGAGACAAATACTTTTCAAGTACTAGAGAGACCAAGATATAAACGTGGGAACCACAAGTGCGTCCTCTGTGTCAAGAAAGTGACTGAGATAAATAGTAGATTGCCATGGTGAATGGGCCAAGCCAGACTAATGGAGCAATCAGTCTTATCCATGGCTTCAAAGACAATACAAGTAGGATTCTAAGGCCACATAGACTTGGGTACTTGCATTGCTATGTCAATTCCTGTAATCACAACAGCTAAGATATCAAACCAGCCTAGAAGTCCATCAATAGAGTGATGGATATAGAAAATATACAAGCACACAATAGAAATTTATTCCACTGCAAAAAAAAAATTAAATCCAGACATCTGTAAGAAAATAGTTGGAAGTGGAAATCATCAAGGGAGGGGAAATTAGTCAAACATGGCCTTTTCTCTGGCACGCAGGGCCTAGATATGAATGTATATATTAATGTAGGGCATGGCAGTGAAAAGATGATATGAGAGAAGAGGGGTCAAAGGGAAGGGGAGTGAGAATTCTTAAGAAAGGGTAATGAAGCAATGTAGGTGACAGGAAGTAGGAAGGGATATTTTGGAGGAAGAAAGGGGTAGACTTGGGTAAATAGTAGTAATGTGGACCAAATCAAACCAGTGTGTGTGTGTGTGTGTGTGTGTGTGTGTGTGTGTGTGTGAAAGATGGTGGGTGAGGAAGAGTCACAATCACACTGTTACTTTGCATAGTAGCTAAAATTAATTTTTAAAAAGAGACGCACAAGCAGAATTGAAGTAATTTGTTCAGTATCTTACAAACTATGTATGCTTTCATTTCAGGACAGAGTGATTGAGCACAATGCTGGGCACCCCCGTTTTGGAGATAAACAAGCCAAGCCCTCCATTTAAGGAGCTATGTGTGGACTATGGAACCCTGGCAATGGCTGCTATGGATGCAGAGCTATGGGAATTGCCATAAGAAAGACTGAGCCAGAAGAAAGATGAATTGTAGGGAGCCGCGTGGAGCCGCACCTTAAAGATGGCGCTGGCTTCCGCCCC
>LOEQ01002065.1:149498-159772 GCA_001685075.1 Bramus lutescens | reverse complement strand
TTGGAAGAGCAGGCAATGCTCTTAACCACTGAGCCATCTCTCCAGCCCCAATCAGTTTATTTTTAATATAGACTCTATGTGTGAATTTCTTTGGGGCTTACAGGCTGTGGGAACTGGGAAGGACAGAAACCCCAACAAGCAGGCCCTCATGTTACAATGGTGTATGATATAGGGCTATGTGTAGTCTTTCTTAGGAGTGGTTGAATATATTGAGTCATCTCTGGATCCTCAGCCCATAACCTTATCCTCTTGGTCCTAGGTGTGTATCTCTCTGATTATTCAGACAAATAACTAGAAGGGAGATGTAGGTAGGTCTACACAGTGTTTTGACAGTATATATAGGTGCTCATTTCTGTGGTACTGATTAAGAAAAATAAGGCAGGCCCACAGGTAGCAGCAAGATATTAGTTGTTCATTTAGCAACATGGTGACATTTTAAAAAGAAAACTGTTAAGTACAAACAGTGAGGAACAGAAGGAGATTGGAAACCCAACAGCACTTATGTAAATGAAGATCATCTGTAGATAACAAGCGTGTGTTGGATCCATTGGTACCCATCAGTTTAGGACAGAGAGAGAGAGAGTGCTAAAGATAAAGGAGATGTGGGGATGAGCAAACCAAACCAGAGAAGTGTCTTTGCTTGGGCTTTGGGCTCACTCAGGGACCGTACTCTGGGGAAGAGACAGAGGACTTCCTCCTGTTCTCTAAACACATAGTGATGACTTCCCGAATAAATGCAAGAATGTCAATGGATAGAAATACCGACAGAATTGCAAATATGAAGTCTCCATCTTTGTAATAGAATGATACAATTCTCATGCTTATAAAATGCAAGTGGAAGATAATGCCTTTAAAAACAGCTGGAAAAATACGGTATTGTGTAACACACAAGGGGATAATACTAGCTTCCTTGTAATTTTTTTTAATTTCCATATTAAAATGTTACCTTAATGCCTGGTTCTAGGTAGAACAGCCAGTCCATAGCTACATTAAATGATTATCTACAAAAATGTATTTTGAAATTTTAGGTGGCAGTATTAAAAATGTTGACATCTGGGTCTCTTGGCTAGATCTGAAAGATGAACCATTATCTACTGTCTCACTGATGTGAGCAACTTGAGGAGGCTTACAGATCTGAGAGAAACAGTTCATCATGGCATGGAAGGCAACATTCAGGAAGTGATGCATCCTGGTTCCTACCTTGGCTTTTTCCTTTCTCCATTTTGTTAAATTCAGGACCTCTGACTATGGATGGTGCACCCCAGATTTAGGATGTGTCTTCCCTTCTCTGTTAAATCTTTCTGGTAACACCCTGACAGCCAGAGGTGTGTCTCCAAGATCATTCTAAATTTAGTCAAGTTGGTAATAAAATTAACCAGCATACAAACCTAATCTTCAAGAACTTGAAGGAGAAATTAAAGTCCCTAGCCTTTCCTTTGCCAGCTGACTGGTATTAGTGAGAACCAGCCACATCCTGGGTAGCAGCATCACCTCCAACAACGCAACAGTGTTTGGAGTTCCCAAGGTCAATCTGGTCAGCCTACATTAAAGCTGTCTCTTAAGAACCTGATGAGGGACCTGAACTTCAGCAAGTTGGTTTGATCCATGACAACAAGAATAAAGATCAAGAAAATACACTTATATTTTTACTAATTAAATTTGCTGGTCAATAACTTCACACATACCTTTATACTACATTTCTCATTATTGGTTCATATTTAATTGTGCAGAAAGTTCAATCAGACAATGGGTTAGATGGGGGAGTGCATAAAATGTCATATCACACATAGAATACAAATAGCTTAGAAGGTTGAATTCAAAGTAAGCTTCTGTACCGATGATTGTTAAATCACTCTATTTTCTTCGTTGAAATTATTAAATATGAGCTGTTAAATTCCCATTGATATCTCATCTTGCACTTGTCTTTTTATAAGGGGGTGGTCTTTGGGAAGGGGTCCTTTCTGCCATCTTCACTAACACCAGAAACAGCAGCCAGCATTTACTAAACATTACATACATTTTAGTTAAAGAAATACTTGGATTAAGTTTCACAATGTGACTGTTATACAAGAAACACAGGTTGGTGGGCAGGGTAAGAGATAGGTGTGGCTTTCAATTGTTGCGAAAGGTGAGGTCTCTCTCTGGGTTTTCAGAATTTGTGACCCTCAAAAAACTTTGGGGCCCAAGTTAGTAGTACAGTCTTTGAATATTTGTAATAAGTGTATAGTTGTTAATTTTCTCCTTGAGGTGATAAAATGCCCCAATGAGCAACTCAAGGGAAAAGGGGTTTATTCTGGCTTACATTTCCAGGGGACAGTTCATTGTGGGTGAGAAAGCATGTTGACAGAGCCAAGAAGCAGCTGGGCCATTACACCAGCAGTCAGGAACACGAAGAAAAATACTGCTTCTCAGGTACCTTCCCCTTCTTGAGTTAGTCCAGGCAGGATCTGATCCTATGGAATGGGGCCACTCAGTTTTTCATTGGTCTTCTGTTCCTACCACACTACCCTAATGTAGAGACCCACTCATGGACATGCCTAAGGATTTGTTTCCATGGGGACTCTAAATCCCATCAACTTGGCAATGGAGAATAGCCATCACCGATAACTGAATTAAATATTCTGTAGTCTTGGTGATGATGCACTCTGCTGAAAGAGAAACGTGTTTTTCACTTATTTTCAGGACATTTCCAAGTCCAGACTGACCTCCTATGCCCCATCAGTGTGAATTACAGATTCTTCACTGCCATGGCCCACAGCAAGTGAGTTAATTTAGATTCCCAGATGAGTAAGGCTGCAAGGGTATTTTTAGTGACTCTAATAATGACTGAATCTTGTGGCTTGCTGCAAAGGCATTATTAGCAGCTGATGCCAGGCTTAGAAAGGGAAAGATGAAAAGATAAATTTGCAAGGGTTTGGTAGGAGATGCAGGGTGTGATGAGGGAAAACTGGTTTCCAATGGCATGAGAGCTGATAGCATTCCTATCAGGAGGTCAGATATGTGGCACCTGGAGTCATCATATGCCAGACAATCTGATGACAGAGACTAAGAAATCACAAAAGGCATCTAATCCTCCCCACTGATAAAACTGTCTGAGGTAGATCAATTTAGTAAGGTTGTTGTTAGGAAATTGGTCCTGTGTGAAGTCCCCCAAGCAAATGATGTAGTTTCCTAGGAAACATCCCTTTTCACTTAAATCTAATTCTCTCACATAGCGGGATCGGATGAGTCACTAGGCCTGACTCCTCTTGCTTCCCTCTGCCCATCAAGAAGGACCTACCAGCTGGAAATCTGCTAAATGAAATGAATTTATTAGCTCTTTTCGCCTTGTTCTTCACTTAACTCTTGTGTTCCTTCCTTATAAGTCTAACGGCTTCCCCGATGTGAAAGGCTAGAGATAATGAAGGCGCTAGCTGTGGGATGCGAGCAAGCAGTGAGCAGCCGGTCCTCTCAATTTCTTGGTAATTAGCCTGCATTTCAGCTGCAGCTTTAAATGGAAACCCGCGAATGCACAGAGATAGCTTTCCTCGTAAGCAGTTGTGGAATCCGACGTTGGTTTCATTTAATTTTCTGTGTCCTCTCTCACTTTATGTTTGCGACAGAAGACGGAGTGATGGAGAGAGAGAAGGAACAAGTTATATACGCGTCTTCATTCTATCTGAATCAATATGTAGAAATACAGCCACAAGAAATCTAGACCTGGAGATGACTAAAACACTTTTTTAAAAAAAATTGTTGATGTTCCACATGATATTTGTTAGAAACAAGAGCAATATATTTGCTTCTTTAAAATCTGCTGAGTCCACACTTTACGGGGCTTTCACATTCTAACCATAGCTGTCTCCATGGTAACATGCACTGGCTTGGGGGACAGAGGGAAGTCTGCTGTAATTGAATGTAAATAAGAGATTTAAAGAGTGAAAACTCACTAGCTAGCTCCCTGTTAGGTTGGCTGCATGGAGCACCCCATGAAGAAAGGCCCAGGCTACTGACTGCAGCCTGAATTGGCTCCTGCAAGCAGAAAGCCCTGTGACTTGTGCCCATTTCAGCAAATCTCAGCAGACACACGGCATGTGCCAGGAGCTTGCTAAGTGCTTTCATTGGGTGACACATGTGAGAACAGCTGTGCCACCATTTTACCACCTTACAGATGAGAATTGGGGTTCAATGCGTGTCTTACACAGCTCAGGGCAGGTTCTCTGCTCTGATGCCCTTCATCTCTGTCAGTGTTCTTTCCTCCTTCCACTCCTAGGCAAACACATTTTCCCCCAAGATGACAGACTGTAAAAGCTATCAAAACAGTTGTAGCTTGATCTACTGAGTCCATAGTTTCATACAAGCAAAGTGTGCCTTAAGTCTAGCAAGCCTCATCAAGAAGGAATTACAAAAAAAGACTATAAATTTTATGGTGTGTTTGTTTGTGCATTCGTGTGGGTATATGTGTGTGTTATGTGTGTACATATGCATATGTACCTGTGCGGATGTCCGTGTGTATGTGTATGTTCAAATTTGTGTGGATGTGTGTTGGAGGCAATAGTTTAGCCTTGGATGTCCTTCCTCAAGGGAATCCACCTTATGTTTTTGAGACAGGATCTTAATGCTTTTTGCTCAGAACTCACAGATACAACTAGGCTAAATGGTCTCAGAACCTCAGGGTTGCTCCTGTCTCTGCCTCCCCAGCACCGAGATCACAAGCATGTGCCACCACACCCAACTTTATTTATGTGGGTTCCGGAGAACAGAACTCAGGTCCCCAGGCTTGCATGGCAAGCATTTTATTGACTGACCCACCTTCTCAGCTCCTAAACCTTTCTTTAAAACCAATTGTTTAGCTCCAAGACAATGCATAAGACAGTTTTCAGTGAATAATAACCTTATATTCCATAACATTCCAGTAACCATAATATTTCAGAGACAAGATGTAACAACAACAACAAAAAAAAAACACCATGAAGTTCAACTAATGAGCTTTTTGCATGGGTTGGGAAGCACTTCTGTGCAGCTCTAGAGATGGAGGTTGGAATTGGTAGGAAGATCTCCTACTTATGTGTCCCTCCAACCCCTCCTGGGTCCAGAGGGTGAGCTGGGGTCTGCTTCAGGACACTTCTACATTCTCCACATTTGCCTCGTTGTAGGTCCCGGATGCTACCATACGATAATTAAGACAATACAGGCAATTATTTTCCAGTAGGCACAGATGGTGTTTGTTTCATCTGAGAACCCAAATCCTTACTGGTCCTTCTTTCAAGGTCCATTTCCCAGGAAACATTGCATGCGCACAACAGTAAAGAGCAGCAAATGGCATTATTAATATCTGAAGACTCATTAAATTCTTCTTAGTATTAAAATGTTCCCAACTCTCGGGAGAGTTCTGAATATAAATGTTCACTTAACCTGCCTTCTAACTCAAGTGTTTTAGCAGAAGGAAGACTCAGATTTCTGTCAGCAAACATTGTACAGCAGCTGCTTCCAGAGTGCTACACTCTGGCCCCATTTCCTCTGCATATCTGAATTGGTAACTTTGGGCAGAAGATTGTATTCATCTTCAGGTTATAATCAGCTCCATCCTTTCTCTCAAGGGACAGTCATTGTATAAGAGGGCACTGCCCTCAACCCCAGTAGGATTGTCACTAATCATTCTGAACCCATCAATGAAAGTAGACCTGGGCTCAGCCATAGGACCCAGGACAGCCTGGAAGGTCACACAATAGCTTTTAATATGGGCTATTTAAGAGGCAATAGGAAGACTGGTATAAGGAAATCAGCTAGGGTATCTCACAATGTGGGTAGGCTTGGGAGACACTTCTGAAGTTAGGTGACAGGAGGGGTCAGCTGGCGCTTCCAGTCTGAGGCTGATTCTTGCTGCAGTGAAGACCAGGAAGAGACCACAATGTGCTATGTTAGATACACAGAGTCACCGAGGAGGCTCGGGACCTCCAGGAAGTTGAGTTGGGAGATTACTGAGCCCCTCACTACTGGTTTAAGTAGAACAGTATACAGGGAAATACGAGCAGAGCAGGCACAGGTTCACAGGTGCCCTGGGAAAGCCTGGGTGGCTCCTGGGAAACACCCAGGACCTGGTTCAAACAAACATTACTAGATCAAGAAGTCAAGGTGATTGGTGACTGGGGCTCATGGTACAGAACTGCAGTCCTAGCTTCATGCAAGTCAAAGGCAGATAGACAAGAGGTTAGAGAGCTTTTCTGGGCTTCTGAGTGAGTTCAAGCTCATCCTGGACAATTTAGTGAAAGCTAGGCTCAAAGTCCACAGAGAGTTGAGGATGCAGAGCACTTAGCTGGCACATTTAAGGCCCGGGTTTAACCCTTGTGCTGGAGAGTTTTATGTCAAATTGACACAGGCTAAAGTCATCTCAGAGGAGAGAACCTCAATTAAGAAAATGCCTACATAAGTATAGACTGTAGGCAAGTTTGTGGGGGTATATTCTTAATTAGTGATTGATGGGGAAGGCCTAGCCCATTATGGATGGTGCCATCTCTGGCCTAATGGTCCTTGGTTCTATAGGAAAGCAACTTAAGCAAGCTCGAGGGAGCAAGCCAGTTAACATCACTCCTCTATATTAGCCCGTCTCCAGGTTCCTGCTCTGTTTGAGTTCTTGTCCTGACTTCCTTTGATGATGAAATGTGATGTGGATGTGTAAGCACTATTAACTCTTTCCTCCCCAATTTTCTTTCATTAGGTGTTTCATCACAGCAACAGTAGCCCTAACTAAGACAGGTTGGTACCAGGACAGCGGGGTACTGCTGTGAGAGACCTGACTCACTATGTGTCTCAGGAAGGGTTATAGAAGGACTTTGGAACTTTGGACTAGAAAAGCCATTGAGTGTTGAGACCTCAGTAGGCTGTTCTGTAGAGTTTGGAAGAGAAGAATAGTGAAGGCAATACAAATGATGGAGGCCAGGCTTGTGAAGTTTCAGAGGGAAACAAAGACTCTACCAAGACATTTGTTATTCTGAGCTATTAATCTGTGGTTCTGGTCAGCTGGAGCTGAAGAATCAGCTGGGATTAACAAGATACCAGAACTACTAAAATGAAGACTTTGATTTTCCGGGATACTCAATGCTGGTCAGCTGGAGCTGAAAAATTCATTGTAATTAACAAGAAATCATTGTTGAGGTGAACTATTCCGCAAAGTGTCTCCTGAGTCAGCACACAGAAGCTGTGTTCCAGAATGGCTATGGCTGTGCGTTAACACTGGCAGCTGAACTTGGTAGCGTAGGAGTCACCCAGGTGGTGCTGGTTTTGAAGGTGCGAAGGGGTCATGAAGAGCAGCTGAATCTTGGCACTGTGTGGCGGGGTTGGAGTCCCTGAAGAGAGCTCAGGTGAGCCTATTAGTAAAAAGTGCAGCTCTGTTGCAGCAGCGTCTTGGAGGTGCCAGTACCGTGGGATAACCACCAATAACAGCTGGAGCATTGGAGTGAAGCCAGTTAGAGCCTAGAAGAGAAGCTCTTTTGTGCTGCAGGGGACAGAGCCAACGTGACCCAAGCCCTTCGGAGGAGAGCAGAATATAGTCAGTGAAACCACAGATACTGGACATTAACTTATTTACATGGCTGAAGTTTGGATAATGCTTTGATCTGACCGTGACTGCGCCCTGGTTCTTCCATCTCAAAGTAAGAAAGGATTTAACTTGATTTTAATTTGTACAGGAGAGATTTCAAGCTTTTTAAAGAGATCTTGGGCTTTTAGAGAGACTGAACTTTAATGTGTTTGAATCTGCAAAGACTACAGGACTTTTAAAGTTATTTCTGATTTGAAGGTGAGACTTGAGGGGTGAATAGTATAGGCGTTGTTGTGGCTAAACAGTGATATGCTCATGTGGCATGTTGACAAGGGGCCAGTTGTGATGGACAGTTTCATTTCAACTTGACACAAGCTAAAGTCATCTAAGAGAAGGGAACCTCTATAATACTGGGCTGTATGTAAGACTGGAGGGCATTTCTTAATCAGTGACTTGTGCCCCCATCCGCCCATTATGAGTGGTGCCTGGTGGTCCGGCGTTCTATAACAAAGCAGTCTGAGCAAACCATTGAAAGCAGCCAATAAACAGCATGCCTGTGTGGCCTCTGCATCAGCTCCTGCCTACAGGTTCCTGTCCTGTATGAGTTCCTGTCCTGACTTTCTTTGAAGATGAGCTGTGATGTAGAAGTATAAGCTGAATAAACCCTTTCCTCCACAATTTTCCTTGCTTATGGTGTTTCATCACAGCAATAGCAACCCTGACTAAGACAACCTCCTCTTGCCCCCAATGAATAATGGGGGCACATTATAAATAATGTCAAAACAGTGACTCTGCTCATTCTGACATTTTGGCTGGCCCTGACACTGTCACAGTCCTCATCAGGTAGCATCACCCTGGCAAACATGTGACTTTGTCCTTCCATCAAGCGTCTGGGAGGAAATATTTAGCACCATCATTGAAAGGTGATGCATGGTTCTGTTTCTAACTTGAGAACTTCCTATTTCTGATGAGAATGAATTCTGACAGAGTGAATCAAGAGGCTGAGATTTGAAAGACAATTTAATTTAGTGAAGTGTGTGTGTATATTATATGGTTTGCACATGTGTGGTATGTGGTTTATGTGTATAGTATATGTATGTGGCATATGTATGTGACTGTGTGGATGCATGTGCCTAGTTAACTTACATGAATACTGAAGCTTGATGTTGGTATCTTCCCCCAAATCTCGCCCTTATTACCTTGAGACAGATCCAGAAGCATGGGATTTCTGCTAGGTTGCCTGGCCTTGCCCCTGAATTGTGGGGTTACAGGCACTCATGCCTGCACACAGCTTTTCTGTGGGTGTTGGGAATTTAATCTCCGGTTTCCTAACTCCATGAGCCATCTCTGCTGCCCTCTAATTTAGCAACTCTTTCCAATCACGATCATGAATGAAGCGTCAGGATTAATAAAAGAGAAACTTGATTTTACTCACAGGAGCGAGGAACAGAGAGATGTGAAGAAGACCTAGGGCGTGCGACACTGGAGTGGAGACCACGTGACACACACTCTCCAGAGGAGATGATTTCTGCCTGTGCCCAGAGAGAATAGGTATGTGCTCTGACTCTCCTCTATTCCCAAGTTCCACTGGGATAGGCCAGTCAAAACCCAGATGTGCTAGGAATTCTGGGGCTGGAGAGAAGATGGAGAAGTGGCCATGAGCAAAGGGGAATGAAAGGTGACTTCGAATGTCTGTGCAATGTCACCACTACTATCTGCTCTGTCAAGTCTGATGTTTCTACCTTCGATGAATCACCTCGCTGCCTTTGGCCATCTCCTACGGGTCGAAGCTGAGACCTTCAAGGCACAGCTTTTCATGAGTTCTGTCACCCTAATGACCTTAGAGATTTGTTGTTTGTGTTGCTAAAGGTGAAAACAACAACAACAACACACACACACAATTCAAAATTTGAAAACCTATGTGTACCTACAGCCAATATGGTCTCCATTTCACTGATACAGATTTCAGAAAGCTTCTTTGTTCTGAGACCTGTCTAATTGCTAGGATGCGGTTGCAGATGGTCTGCTGAGGTCCTGAAACCCGCTTCTTGCTAACACACCTCTGTGTTTACACTACATTCGATAGATGCTGCACGGAGCCTATCACTGGTCACATCTCCTGACACTCTACATATCCTAGGCATTGTTCTATGTTTCTAGGAAGAATGGATCAGCACATGACATCGGGCAATTAGGGCAAATAATCCTTTTGGGTGCTGTGTAAAATTGCTCATGGTTTAGATGCTGTTGTGTCGTGGGGGTGCCTGGCTGATTTTTAAGGTTATTTATATGTTTTTGTCATGTGCCATTGGCTGTGGATGTGGAGTAGAGAGAAGCTCAGTTTCTCTCCTCCCTCCGTGGGATGCCTGTGGGTTGATCTCGGGCTCTCAGTCTTAGCAGCAAATGCCCTTACCCACTTAGCTACCTCACCAGCCCAATTTTGCCTTTTGTAGTAGAGAAGAAACTTTTCTGTTTTAGACCTTCTTATGGTTGGTTTTAAACCCTTTTTTCTCCATTGGTTTTCTGCTTCTACACTGCCTGCTTTTCTATAGTTTCCTCTGAGAAGTCTTGGTCTGCTGGTGAGGAGGCTATGCAGCCAAAGATGGAGCGTTTTCAGACACCTGCATGAAAATGGATAGATTAATTATACATACGCCTCCTTTGATTTGTTCTTCTGTGTGGACTTTATATCTATCAGTTCTTTGTTCATATTACTGCTGCCGCCAAAATAATTAACATGAAATGGAAGGAGCAT
>LOEQ01002065.1:129737-149480 GCA_001685075.1 Bramus lutescens | reverse complement strand
GCCTTGCGCAGCACCTAGCCTCGGTCTGCTGTGGGGCTTGCGGTTCTTATGTGCACTGGGTAAAATGAAGTGAGAGCCAGGTCCTGTCAGAGGCAAAATGATACATCACTATGTGTGTTCTACACTGATTTTGAACTAGTCATGTAAAGTAGAAGGATAGAAGGATCCTGGTAAACTCCACATGCCCAGAACCCCCAACAAGTCTCAGATAAGACAGTATCCCTCTACCCCTGGATCAGACCATCTTCCTATGGAAACATTGATCCACATCATATTTTTGCTGCCCTTTGAGTGAATGGTGGCTTTGGTGAGGGTATTGTGGAAACTGTTGGGAAGGTCCACCCTCTACTCTAGGAACCTAGGACCTGAGAGATAGGAGACAATTGAAAACCGCACAGTTCATCTTCTTTACCCCACACATTTGATCCCACCATTAGATCACTCTCTCCGATGCTCTGGCTGCCATTCTTCCTTCTCTAAATCAGGTCACATTTCCCAGTGTCCTTCTCTCAAGGCAAGCTACAGGGTGCTGCTGTGATACTAGGATCTCAAATATCACAAAGATCTGAGATCTCCCTCTGTCCATTGCAACAAGTCTGTGCCTTCCAAATCCAAGTCGTTCTTGACTTCAGCTAGTCTTTACCAGTGCCTCATGACTCCTGGTTCACAGGCTAGGTCACCTGGCATGGATCATGCCCCAACCTATCCCACCATCCCATAAACCTAAAAGAACAAGAAACTGCCCCACTGTGTAGCTCAAGGGCCTGTCTCTACCTCCAGTGCCTCATTATGTTACCCATAGTGCAGTGCTTGGATAGCCACGATCCCCTAAACTGAAGTGTTTACCTACATTCAGGCTGCCGATGACCGAGTTCATCTCCCCTAAGCTCTCGGAATAATTTGTATCAGCTTACTTTCTATAAGCCTGCATTCTTCCGTAGAACATAATGCCCGCAGTTAGGAAGGCAGAAACAGACATTTCTGCGATAGTGGATTTGGTTTATAGTTATAGTAAGACAAGGAGGCCCCCTAGTCGTACGTAGTTTCTGGGTTTTGTTCAGCTTAAATGTGGGTTATTGACTAAGGAACTAAATATTAAATTTTGAATTTTGTTTAAATGTGAAAAGTTGCTTAAATCTGAACAGTGGCCATTATGCAAAATAGATACCATCTAGAAAGTTCTTGTGGTATGTTAAACATCACTCAGCTTTTACGTGGGGAGAACTTTTCTGTCTGCTTAGGACTTCTGACATGCATCATTATGTTATATCATATCATACATCATATGATATCATAGTTGTGCATTATCACTGGCTTACAAATACTGGAGCAAATCTTCCAAGCAGGCACAGAAAACTGAGATAGAGTTACAGAAGAGCACAGCCTGTTGCCTTGGTGATGGTTGAGAGAGATTGGTTCTGTTAGAAGTTGGTGACAGAGGACGGAGATGACAATACCATCCCAGAACTTGAAAATTCAGGCTTGGGGTTGTAGCTCACCTGGTAGAGCACTCACCCAGCATGTCTGAACGCTGAGTGCAACTCCCAGAACAGCACCAACTAGGGTATATCCTTGAAATCTCAGAACTATGGAGACGGAGGAAGGGAGATCAGAAGTTCAAGGTGTTCCTTGTCTACAGATCGAAGTAACCTGGGCAACATAGTCTAGCCAGGAAAAAGCATGGATATTCCAAAAGAACACATATTCCAAGTATAATATCTAAGTTAATGAAACTAAAAATAAGTGTGGGCATATATCCTTATTTAATAAAACAGATACAATGGAAGCTAAAATAGAAATTCACCCACAGAAAATCGAGTAAGGAAGCAAAGCAAGCTAGAGTTGATGCAAAATGAAACTGAATCTATCTTGCACAGAATGTTAAGGAAGTGTCCCCGAAATGGTCCGATTAAAGGACAGTGTAAGGATAAGCAGTGACAGAGCAATCTAAGATGAAGAGGTCAAAACTATTATCTCCTACGAGCGCAGCAATGCATGGGGAGAAGTGATTAGCAGAGCATGAGTCAATACTTCTCAGCATTTTATTTCTTTGGACACCTTAGCTCTTTTTATTGAGATCCCTGGGTTTGACATTAAGGCAGAAAATAAACTTATCAGGAATAAAGTATTTTTTAATGGAAGGATGTTTGGGAAAAACACTTAAGGAACAATCTAGTTCACCAATGTTTTCCCCGTGTATTTTTCTAGGCATACAAAAATATTTACCCATGGAATCGTTTGTATTTGTCTGTGATATACAGGCAGTCAGTTTTGTCTGGCAAGCCTGGTATCTCACTATATTGTTAGATCTTCTAACTAATTAGATTACACAATTAACATAGGGGAAATTAGCTGGGTGTTGCATGGATTCTAACATAGACTGTAGCAAAGTCTAGGTACTGGGCAATAAGTGTGAAAGTAGATGGTGGCTAGTTGGGAAGAGGAGGGGATGGGTAATGGTGAAGGGAGATGAGTCAGTAATATAATAAAAATGGAATAGACACCTGTATAACAATTTCATAATGGGACCGATTACATAAAATGTATAGAAGCTGGTAAAAACACCGAAAGAAAGCAAACTTTTCTATCCATCTGGTACTCTGTTACAGATACACAAGGGAAGAGTATCTGTGGTCTTAGTCATTCTGCTTGCTTGTTAGGGATGCTGCAATGAGTGGGTGGAGCCAAGTAGGGGCCAGTCTCTTAGAGTAAGGCAAACAGTGAGCGATCTGATTGTTGAAAATCACACTTGATCTAGGTCTTGAAGGTGGTAGGAAAGGATTGAGGACAGGCAGTTTCTCTGCTTCATAGCCTTACCACCATCACTAAGAGGCCAGCATAGGTGCAACAGTTTGTGCATTCTAATGGGGTTCATGCATAGCAAAAACCAAAGACCAGTATGAAACATGATACCCCCTGCACCTGCAGAAGGGCCTGCCTTGCACAACAAGACAGCACAGTCATTTCTACTTGCAAGAGCTTATTTCTGGGCTTGTATATGAGTAGGGGTGAATGGAATTGGGTACAACATAACCCTTCCCAACAATGACCATCTGACCTAATCTAGGGCAACTAAAACTCTAGGTTCATCACTGAACGGATCCTTCTATGTACTGAGCTTTAAGCACATCCATTTTTAAGTCCTTTTCCTTAAAGGTATGCTGGGAGTTATTTCATGTTGTTGGATAGAATCCATGGGTGAAATCTGCCTGTCCATCATTGAACTTCCATCATTTGAAATGATTATAAATTCCACTTTATCTAGACCCTCCAAGGGCAAAGAACCACACCCTAGCATATTATCACCAGAAATTACCCCTAGGGGCAGGCTAGACCATGTTTGATGGGCCAGGGGACTTCCTACCTAGCTGACCACAGGCTTCCAAGCTCACCAGGCTATGTGCAGCACATTCCACAGCTGGACATGTTTTTCTGAATCCCTAACACCAAAGTTTTCATCAGAAATTTCCAACAGGAACTAAGCCATCCTTAATTGGGTACAGAAAAGAGGATGAAGATTTTGGTACTCTGGATTCTTTGAGAAGCCCTCTTGATCTTATTCCAGGCCCATTGCTCTTGATACTGCAAGTGCCCTCATTACTTCAAACTGATTATATAAACGTCATGCCTACTGCCTTAGTCAGCGCAGCTGCCACTCCACTTCCACAAAGAGCAGAAATCCATGTTCTTAGGGCTGTAGGGCTGTAGAGTGCAAGGCCAGGCTGCTAGGGAATTTGCCTCTATTAGAGACCCTCTTCCTGTTTTGGATATGGCCACCTTCCCACTCTGAATATGGTTTCACCTTCATGACCTAATTAAATCCGTATTATGTTCAAAAGCCCATGTCTACTAACACCATCACCAGCTTCATGTGCCATCTCAAACTATAGCCTGGTATTTCAGAGCTTGCATGATGCATTTGTAGCCTGTACTTTCATATTGCACTTAAGTAAATCTCCTTGCTTTGTGATCTCTGTGGATTTCTTTAATCATTTGAGCAAGGTGCTGGGAACTAGAAACACCCAGTATGGCCAAAGACAACTAGCCACACAACTATAAAACTATGAAATGAACTTCCTTGATACAAGGTAAGGTAGGTATAGAATAGACATTCACATTTCAAAAGGAGAAATTAGCGATGAAGGGTTATGAGTGCCAAAGAACTTTAAGATCTAGTTTGGCACATCCCATTAGTCTCCAGAGCATGAAGACAGTCCTTTTTGGGTCAGGACTGTAGCAGGAGGCTGCTTGTTGGTTCCCGGCTGCTCAGCCCTGAAATAATCACACAGAAACTGTATTATTTAAATCATTGCTTGACCCATTAGCTCTAGCTTCTTATTGGCTGACTCTTACATCTTAATTTAACCCATCTCTGTTAATCTATGTATTACCATGTGCCAGTTGCTTACCAGGTAAAGTTCTGTCCATCTCCAGTGGGGCTATATGGCTTATCTCTGACTCTGTCCTTCTTTCTCCCAGCATTTGGTTTAGTTTTGCCCACCTAGCTCTGTTCCCCTATAGCTCTGCTATAGGCCTAAAGCTGTTTCTTTATTCACTAATGGTAATCACAGCAAACAGAGGGAAATCACAGGACTCTGGCTATGTGTACTCTAGAGTGTCCATTCTTGTTTTCTGGATCCATTGGGGGTGTTAATGAGAAGTCTGACACCCTGCAGCAGAGCCCACTGAAAACCCAAGGCAGGTGACCCTGGTGACATCCACTGGCCTCCAGAAACATTCTTCCATTTCCTTGAGGAGTCATGCATGATGCACAGATAAATATTTATCTGCACAACCATGTGCTCTACAGGTAGTGAGAATTCTGAAGGTTTTCTTTCACTCCATCCCCCTGTCTCATTCCTCTTTAGATCAGTGTTTTTACTGGCACAATCCTATATTTATGTCTGGATCCCTGAGATTGCAGATTAACTTCAGGAATCACAGCATCCTTGACATTCTGTTTAGAACAAGCTCTTTTGTAGTTTGCAGTACAGGTAACCCCACATCCTGTTCTTTTGCACTTAACAACCTTGTCTCCATTTCAATTCATCTTGTTCATCTCATGTTTTTGCCTGGACATATCTGATTAATACAATTATTTTATCACACACAAGTCCTGCCCTTCCAGAACACACTCTCACAGAGTTTGAATGAGTTCTTTAGCACTTTATAACAAAGACTACTTTTCTTCTAGATCCAAACACAGAGTCCCTCATTTCATCTGAAGACTTCCTCTCATGGTCTTTGATGTCCCTATTTCCAGCTCTTCTTCCTATACTCAACTTCAAAGCCACTTTCACAATTTTAAGTATTTATTACAGAAGTCCCTTGTTTCTTTGTATCAAAATTTAGTCTTATTAAGATGCCATAACAAAATACTATGTACATGGGGGAAGTAAACAAAATAAAATTAATTTTTCACTGTTTAGGAGATGGACGATCCATGTGATGTCACCAGCAAATCAGATTTCAGGTGAGACTTAAGGAGTTTCACTGTCTTGCTGTGTCTCACACAACCTTTCCTGCTTGAGCACATGTGCATGGAGAGAGAAGCCTCCCAGTTCTTCTGATAAACCTCATAATCGAACTGTGAGGGTCCTTCCTTTCATTGCCAGCAATGTGGTAGTGGAGGTATGGCTTCAAGCTGTCATTCAGGAGTCTAAGGCATTTCCTTAATGTCTGTCTGTCTGTCTGTCTGTCTGTCTCTCTCTCTCTCTCTCTCTCTCTCTCTCTCTCTGTGTGTGTATGTATGTATGTATGTGTGTGTGTTCCTACAAGTGTGCACCATGTATGAGGGCCCAAGATTAGTGCTAAGTCTTTCTTAGCCCCTCACTACCTAATGAATCCAGTCAATGTCCTTCAAGTGAACCCAGAGACCACAGATGCAGCTGGTTTAGTTGGACACTTTTACCTAGAAAACCCGCCTCCACCTTCTGAGCACTGGAATCACATACAGGCAACTGAACCTGACATGTATGTGGTTATTGGGTATTCAAATTCTGCCCCCATGCTAGGGCAGGGAGAGCTTCCTTCACTGTACCATCCCTAGGAACCTTCTACCTTTCAAGGACCTTCTCTCAGTTAAAGCCAGATTCTTGACTTCACAAAAATGAATTTCAGGATGAGCTGGTATGAAGCAGAGCCAGACTTTATTAAAAGAGATTTTAAGGTAGATGTTATGCTTGAGAATTAAGAGAAAGTTTATGAAAAAGAAGACACACCCAAGTATGTGTATCAGCTCCTTGGATCTTACAATGCTTGTGTGTTTATGTATGTATATGTGTAACCATTCATGTAACCATATACAAGCACATATATGGTTATTTAAGTGGCTATATATAAAATGTACAAATAAATATGAATTTACATACATATATGCCTATATATTTGAGATAATGTGGCTTTTTAAGGTATGTGTTTCAAATACTAAATTTACAATAAAGTTTAAGAATTAATCCAAACTTAAAATTTAAGTTAAAGCTTTAAAAAGAAAAGTAGAAATATATGAGCTAATTTACTTCTCTGAATCTTAAAAAGTTTCCCTTTGTAAATGTGCTTGAACTGTGGAAGCATGAGAGGTTCTGTTTAGATTTAGGGCCAACAGAGGAGTAACAAAATGGTAGAACCCAAGGTTGTAAGCACTCTGGCCTGAAGTAAGCCCAGCCTTTGCCAGCCTTGTTTAAGATGCCCGAGAAAAGCGTGGATCATCTGTAGGCAAATGGCTGTCAGTGGTGTTGAGACTTCTTGACTCCACCAGCAGGAAAGCTGACTGGATCCCAGAGTGAGGGCTCCCATCCTTGCCAATGCCTATAATTTCTGTCTTTCACTACTCCTTCAGCATGACCTGATCTAACCTTAATGAACCCCTTGTCTGAAAGCTCCACCTGAAAATGTGATCACATTAAAACTGAAGACTTGGAGAAGGAGCTGGAGGGAAGATCTAAATACTCTGTTCATGATAGTTAGAATAAATTCCAGTAGGTTCTTTCTTCACTGGCCTAACACCCGAGGAGGGATATTTTCCCCTGCTTTGTTATCTAACCATGCTATCAGGCTAATATATGCTCCTTGATTGGTTTCCCTCCAGCCCTTCCTGGTTGAGTGTTTGACCTTGGGTTACTCCATCCGCAGGAGGGGATGCAGGCTTTGTGGACCACAGTGGCACTTGTGTTTTCTATAGAATATCTCCGACTTTAGACCCAGCATATCTGCACTCTTTCTTTGTAGAGATTTCCTTGGTTAACCATAGAGCTAGAATACAAACATGTTTGACAGGTGGGGACCACTGCTGTGAACACCCTTGAAGGTGAAGTGACCTTGGAAGAAAACAAATTCAGTTTCAAATAGTTACCTCTCCTCGTGTTTCCATTGTTTGCTTAGCTGTGGCATCCTGCCTTCAGTGATTTAGTGTTTAAAGGTTGCTTTGACCTAGGAACAAAGCAAGCTGACAGTTTAATTTGAGTAGTGCTACATTGGGTGTCTTTTATGTTAAAATCGGAAGGAAATCAACATTGAATTGTTTCTGCCATTGTTAGTGGACTGAAGACCGTGACATTCCTTTTTCAAACTAGAGTAAGAAGCATCCAAATGACTCAAAATTCAGGCTCCTTTGGGACAATAGATGAGACAGGTTTCTGACCCACAAAACACTAGAAGGTGGTGAGGTTTTGAACATTGGGATAGGCAGGAAGCAGAAGAGTGAGGAAGGGAGAGAAGGGAGCATGCTATGACAGACAAAATGTTTTGTACACTAACTTCCTACTACCCCTTTCTTCCTTCCTTTACATTTTCTCCTCTACATGTCAGTGAGGATGTTGGGTGCTATAGATCAGTGGTTCTCAATCTATGGGTCACAACCCCTTTGGGAAGTCAATAACTCTTCCACAGAGGTCATCCAAGACTATCAGAAAACACAGATAGTTATATTACAATTTATAACCATAACGAAATTACATTTATGAAGTTGTAATGAAAATAATATTATTTCCCATCCCCTCCTTTCTACTTCCCCTCCCCCCCCAGTTTATCCAGGAGATCCCGTCTATTTCCCCTTCTCAGGATTATCTTCACATCCCTCTTAGGGTCCTCCTTGTTACCTAGCTTCTCTGGAGCTGTGGATGGTAGTCTGGTTATCCACAGAGACAGCTGACTTGAGCTTGTGGGAGCACACAAACTCTAGATCAATAGTAGGGGAGCCTGCATGGGACTGAGCTAGCCCCTCTGCATGTGGACGACAGTTGTGTAGCTTGGTCTGTTTGAGGAGATCCTGACAGTGGGACCAGGATCTGTCACTGGTGCGTGAGCTAGCTTTAGGAAGCCTTTTCCCTATGGTGGGATGCCATGCTCAGCCTTGGTGCAGGGAGTCAGGCCTTGGTCCTGACTCAATTTAATGTGCCCGGCTTTGCTGACTCCCTGTGGAAGGCTTTATCCTTTCTGAGGAATGATTGGGTTTAGGGGAAGGTGTGGGGGAGTGGGAGGAAGGTAGGGAAAAGGAACCATAGTTTGCATGAAAAAATGAACAAAAAATTTAAAATTAAAAAAGTGTTTTATAGGTTGGGGTCCCCACAACATGAGGAGCTGCATTAAAGGATCTCAGCATTAGGCAGGATGAAAACTACTTCTGTAGATGAATCCAAAAAATAGCTTGCAGTTTAGGAAGTCATCTGGAGCAATTTTCAGGCTAAGTGTGACTTGAGTTAGACACCTTTGTACAGTACCATATGTCTTCCTTGGCAACTGTATGCAAAAGACTTACTCTCACAGGGCCTTAGCATTTATGTTTATAAACTAGTCAGTTGGACTAAATAACACCTAAGGGGCTTGGAAAGATGGGCCAACAGTTAAGAGAGTCCACTGCTGAACCTATATTATGTTGCCAAGTACACACACACACACACACACACACACACACACATATCTATCAACCTATCACTCCAACTTCAGGAAATCCAGGTCCTTCAGTACTCCAGATGTACCTGCACACACACACACACACACACACACACACACACACACATGCTCTTTGCCATATATAAATACAAAATGAAAACAACCCAAAACCAGCATGCAAGTACCTGTAGAAGTCAGCTAGGGTTAATCTGTTCTATTTTATTCTATTTTGTCCTTGTAGCATTCTCAAACTTGGCTGTAGATATAATTGATCACCTGACACAGCTCACTTTTGATATCCACCAAAGTCACAATGAAAAATAGCTTCTTAGGATGACTGACCTTTGGAATGTTGAAAGACCACGAAGGAAGATGGGACCCCGTGCTGCTAAGGTTGCCTATGGATGTTGGAAGCATTTCATGGTTAACCAGGAACATGTTGTTTATGTGCACATCAACATCCCTGCATCTCAGGCCAAGTGAGCTTTAAAACTGACAGTCCAGTGATTTGCTTGCTAAGAACCTGCCCTGGTCTGCTCCTCACTCCCATCCTTCCAAGGAGCTGAGAGAGCTCTTCCAGACTGCTATAGCACAAATAAATGTAAACCCTTGCCCCAGCTGTCCCCGTACTGTCTTGCAATGGCTGGTTTTCTTACCCTTTTTTTTGACAACATTGAGGACAGAATCTAACACTTCTGTCTCTCTTATTCCAGTGCACAGATGGTCTCCAGGGCTGAGACCATGGAGAACCACATGGAACCAGTAGGTTTGTGTCTCATTGTATTTGCAAGTGGAGAGAGTGACTGTCCTTATGTTGTTCACCCTACATCTCTCTCTCCCTTCACTCTAACATGGGCTGAGTGTCCATGACATGAAGAAACACTTTAACCTGGAGTCAGGCTTTGTTTTAAAATACACATTTTAAATTATGATCCATCATGGGAGACCAGAAGATAGTTGCTGTAGAAAGGATACTTCTCAGAATGAACATCTCATGTCATGGGGTTGCCATGTCAGAAGCATCCAAATCAGGAGTGGGAACAAGAGGAGGATCAAGAGGAAAATGTCTGCATAAACGTGTGTTATTGTTTCTATAGAAAGGATTTGGTGAGGCGGGAGGAGTGGGTTTAGGAATAGTCAGTTTGAGTAATGTCCCCAGGCTTGTAGCACAGGGGAGGGAAGCATTTCTAGCTCACTGGGATCCCGGACTGGGATGGCCAGGACAGTAGATAGTAGCACTAGAAGAACCTAGTAAAGCGGGTTATAATCTGGGCTCAGAATGGTTGGTTTGCATAGAGAAGGCAGCTGTCTAAGCCCCTACTTTCTCTAACAACTGAACGGCCCTGCAAAGGACACTCCTTAAGGGCAAGGAAGTCCTTATTCTGTCAAAGCAGCAGAATAAAAAGTGTGCACAGGACAGGCTTCCCCAAGAGTTTGCCCTTGCATTGCCACATACAGGTTTGTGCCATAGTCAGAGTGGACTTTGAATTCTTAACTCATTAATTAATTAAACTTTGACACAGGGTCTTCGTGTATAGTCCAGGCTGGTCTGGAACTCATGATCTTTTAGCCCCAGCCTCTCTCTCTGCTTGCCGCCATGTGGATTATGGAGCTCTTTCATGCTGTAACAGCCTTCCTGTGCTGTTACATGGATCTGAACAAAGAGCCTACCTAGCACATGTGAGTGTTCAGCAAAGGACAGCTATATGTTCATTCAAATATGGACATGAGAATTTTGACAACATGGCCTGCATGCCCTGTATGCCCTGCATGGTTATGCACACATGACAGGGCAGACTAAGGGCAAGGCAAGCCTCAACTTGAATGGAGGGAGGATTTCAATGCCCTTTTGAAAATGTCTTCCCTTTTTGGCCACTTTGTAAATTATTCTGAGCAATCCTTCTGAAGAGACTAGCTGCCCCTGGAATCACAAGTCTCCCTGGAGGCTCCCCAAACTTCTGGCTTTGAATCAGACTCTAAAATAACCCAAGAACCTTTATTCCCTGGGGAGAATAACTTTGCCATTGTCTTCATAGAAGTCAAGAGATACAGAAGATTGTATGAAGAAAGTTTCTAGAACATTCCAAAAGAAGTTAGATCGTGTGGCCTTGCAAATTTCAGAATAAATCTGCTTTAGGTTGGTACAGTGACAGCAGGAACTTCCGCTGTGACATCAAGTACAAATGGAATTATCACCTTAGGGCACATTAAGGAAACTCTAATATAACCTATTAACTCCATTAAGTCTTAGCATTCATCTGTCAATGTGTAGAAATTGGAGTGATGGAGAGTTATTGGCTTCAGAGCTCAGTCTCTTTACCTGGGGAGAAACAGTAGATGCAGAAAGGAAGGAAGCTATCACAAAAGCTGCACTATATGGGTTGCAAAGAATAGATACCTTGTTTTCAAAGAAGACAAACACTGAACTTTCTCCAGGGACTTCTCCATAGTCTCCTGCTGTCACTCAGTGTGGAAAAGGATGCTGATCAAGCATCCCAGGACAGCTAGCAGCTTTCCCAAGGGGCCCTCTTCAGGTGCTGAATGTGAATCTGCCAGATGATGTTAGAAGAGCTGCATTGCCTAAATTGGAGCTAAGTGGGTTAACATCTACAGGGCGGGCACCTGGAACCTTCTTAAAAATGTCTCTCCCTGAAGCTGCAGAAACATTGCTTTGGAATCTTCCATTACATTCTCTATTGAACTAAATGCATCCATGCACTTTGGAATAATTATAGTGAGTTCATAAATCCTGGCATCTTAGATACTCAAAGCAATGTTAATACACACTAAGTGGCCTCTTTATTGTTCAATAAAAGCCTTATGTAGTTTTAAAAAGACAACATCCGCAATACCATTTTAAGTGGCCCTTGCATTGTGGAGATTGTTGACGGACTACACAATACTCAGTAGTCATGACCTTTGGAAAATTACTTTCTTTATGAGACAATTTATAACTTGTAAAATGTATTAGGTGTGTAATGCTTTGATTTATCCCTTTACTTGTCAGTGGTTCTTTTTATTGAATTAAGTAGACTCAGCACATAGATAAGCTTCCATTTGGTTGTATGCTTTCCAAATAGCTTCCTGGGGTCAGGGATAGGGGAGGGGAAGATAGAGCTGGGGAACTGCACTGCACCTGTGTACCTACTGTGGCTCTGATCTGCCTGTCTTGTTCAGTGATGGCTGGTAAGTGACACAGAAGGGGTACAGGAGCCACACTCGGGAGCGTCTTACAATCATTGATTGTTTTAATAACCTTCATGTTGACTATAGGAGACAGGAGCTATAATAACCTCCGTGTCATACATGAAGACAGCGAGGCACTCACTTGAAGTTCAATAAATCACCAAGCTCATACCTACCTACCCAGGAGTCAAACTTCAATGTGAGGAAATTGTTTAGTTATTGTCCTTTATTAAATAATGGAAATAAATAGTTACTAACATCTATGGCTCCATAGGACTGGGAAGGATCTATTCCCATTCATCCCTAACCAAGGTCTGCATGGGAATATATTTCAACTGTTTTTATAATAAACTTATTTATAAGAAAAATCATGACTGAATTGGAATTTTCTTTTCTTCATCAGGTTTAGTGCTGGAGACCTTGCCTTTATGATGCATATATATTTTTTCCCTATACACATTTCCATCCCAATATCTCTTCATTATCTAGTCATAATTTGCTGGTTAGCATTTCTATATAAATGATGTATTCTGACAAATGTAATGATCCCTTTCTCTTCCTCATGTGATGGAGACTCTTCAGCTGACATTTACTAAATTACACAGTCACTCATTTATCTCTGCAACCTTTTAAAGTTTGTCCTCAAATGTTCTAATGAATCTGCTAAAGTCTGAAACTCCCCTGATGACCTACAGGTGACATCATTCTCCTTAAAGGTCACTCTCTTTGCTTTTGTTACCTAAAGAACTGGTTTGCTTTAAACCCACTCTGAATATTTCCTCGGCCACAGTCCACTTAGAGGCCTCTCTTTCCTGCATCTAACATTTTTTACTTCCATGTTTGTATATGGTAAGTCATATCTTCCAGTAATCTCTTTATAAACATAGACAATAAAGGATATTTTTATTGTTAGAAACTCCTTTATGTATTTAGAGACCAGCCCCTCAGTTTTTGTTCATGTTTTTTGTCTTACTCATTTTGGTATGCTCCTTGAGAATTTGTCACATGTAATCCAGTCCACTCTGGAACTCACCATGCAGCCAAAGCTGGCCTTGAACTCTTGATCCTTCTATCTCTAGCTTCCTAGAGGTTGGGATCACAAGCGAATACCTTTATTCTCAGTTCAGTACCTTATGTGATATGCTAGTGAATGTTTTTTCTATTGGTTGCATTTCTCCTGTACAGATGCACTTCAAATCAATGTTGTCCCACTTGCTCTATTTGGAGGTTCGTGAGATGTGCTCTTGGTGTCCTCTCCATGGAATTCTGCCGTTGTGAAAGCATGCAAAATTTTCCCTAGTACTTTCCTTTTGGGAGTTCTGCACTGCCAGCTCCTTTGCTTATGCCTTGAATCCATTTTGAGCTAACTTCAGTATATCATAGGCAATAAGGGTTCACTTTCCCTTATTTGACAGTAGAAGCCAGGTTTTCTCAGCCTCAGCTGTTGAGATTATCCGTTCTCCATTAAGTGTTCTTGATTCTCCTGCTGAAGAGCAATTGACTAGACGTGGAAGAGTTATTTCTGGGCTGCATTCTCTCTTACGATTGTGCGTGTCTGCCTCCATGCCAGGCCTACATTACTGCCAGTCTGCAATGAAATGTGACATGGGAAGGGCAAGGAAGTTCTTCACCTTCACTCCTTTTTAAGACTGCTTTGGCTCCTGAGCCTTCATGGTTCCTGATGTGCGGTAGCGCTGATTCATCTGCTCCAGGACTCTTTATATTGCTTTTATAGCCAGGGATTTTCACAATATTAAGTATTTCAACTCATGAGCATGAATTGTCTTTCAACTTCTTTGTGTCTTTTTACGTTTCTTTTATCTATATTCTGTAGACTTTGGGGAAAAAGTCTATTCACTTACTACTTTAGATGATTCTTAAGCATTGCAATCACTTTAGTGATATCATATCTGTCTTATTTAGGTTTCTTTGCAATAAACACCATGACCAAAAACAACTTGGAGAGGAACCAGGTTCATTTCTACTTATGTCTTATAGTCACTCATGAAGGAAATGGGAAAACAGAATGAGAACTCAAGGCAAGAAACTGGAGGCAGGCACTGATGCAGAAGGCATAGAGTAATGTTGTAGGTGGGATATTTTGTTGGGACCACTGACTCTCCGCTGCTGGTTCCCCAATACACAACATGGAAACTTATTATTATAAATGCTTGACCAATATCTTGGGCTTGTTACTAACTAGGTCTTACAACTTAAATTAACCCATATTTATTAATCTACATGTTGCTGCATAACTTGTGGTATTTACCTGTCCTCTTGCATGCCTTGCTCCCTCTTCATATGGCTGGCTACCCCACTCTTCTTCCTAGCATTCTCTCAGTCTGGCTCTTCCACCTATCCTTTTCCTGCCTAGCTATTGGCCAGTTATCTCTTAAACCAATGAGAGCAACACATCTTCACAGTGTAGAATAATGGGCATCAAGAAAAATCCCAAACAAACAAACAAAAAAAACCCTCCTTACAGAGTTTACCTTGTTTGTGGCAAAAGTAATCCACTAGGCAAGAAAATGTCTCTGACTGGAGTGCTGACAGTATGCTATCCTAATTAGACAAGCAGGACACAAAAGAAAGTAACTGCCAAACATTGTCAAGATATGGAGGGACAGCCCTTCAGAATATCATGCTTTACAGAAAAGTCTGTTGCAAATGCTAGGCCTGTAGGCTGAAGATAGATGCCCCAATGTTGCAGAGGAACTTTGGGTTACTGTCCAGGCAGCGAGCTGTTTCTGTCGTTTCTCACACTTTTTTGGAAATTGATTGTACTTCCTGCTTACTCAGTTAACGTTCCTTCTTGTGACTCTGAGGAAGTTGAAGACTAGATAGTTATAGTTTTCCTTGTTCACCTGACACAGAAACCAAGTTATGATAGAAATAAATTAGGTACAAGACTTTGGACTTACCAAGATAGGATAGAAATGAAGTATTTTCTCTGAATTTGTCAAATGCAAATGGACTAGATATTGTTGATATATTTATTGCCTGTATATATTATATATAGTTATTGTGCTTATTGTATATAGTTTTTCTTATCTTAGCTATAGACTTCTTTTTATTTTAGACAAAAAGGGAAATATAGTGGCATTTCACTTGTATTTTAAGAAATAAAGCTTGCCTGAAGATCAGAAAAATAAAACAGCCACACTGGCTAGCTTTACAGACCAGGTAGCAATGACACACACCTTTAATCCCAGTGGCCACACTAGTTGCCATAGAAATCAGGCAGTAGTGGCTCATGCCTTTAATCCCAGCCCTAGAGAAGAATATAAGAAGGGAAGAGACAGCTCTCATGCACAGTCTCATTCTGAGATTGCTGGAGGCAGTATTGTCATTTCAGACTGAGGTCAAGTTAAGGGTCAGTGGCTGTCTTTTTTGCTTTTCCGACCTTCAGGTTGAACCCCAATTCCTGTCTCCAGGTTTTTATTAATCATGTTACAAGCTACCATACAGACCAGCATCCAGGGATTTGAGTTGGTCCACCCCAACATGAACCCCTCTATGACCTATCAGAATGTGTGAAGGGACTGATCCAGTGAACCATAGCTGCAATATCTTGATGACTTGGGGCAACAGCAAGATAACTGAGAGAACCAGGAGTTTCTGTGAGGGTCCAGGGTTGATGGTGTGCCAGGAGCCAGAGACCTTGAACCACCCCAACAGCCCATGGCAACGAACATTTGCAAGTAAAGCTGAGTGGTCATCAAGTATTCTTAACATAATAAACAAGCATCCCAAAGGGGGAAAGAAAGAAAGAGGATTCTGGTTTAGTAAATATCACATTACTGTGGAATTGGCTAAGTAAGATTTGTAGGTGGAAATCAGAATATCACAGATGCTGTGTTATTCTCATCTTGTTGCTGTGAAAAGTCTTTTGTCATTTTCTTTCTTAGATGTGATACAGCTTTTCTCTTTTGAAGTCTTCAAGGACTTTCTTTCTCTCCCTCATTCTGGAATAATGCTAAGTTGTGTGTGTGTGTGTGTGTGTGCATGTGTGTGTGCACATATGTGTGCATGCGTGCGTGTTTGTGTGTGTGTGCATGCCCCTGTTTGTTGGTGTTTGTATGTCTATCTGTGGGTATCTGTGTGCATGTGCCCATGTGTTGGTGGGTGTATGTACACTGGTATGTGTCTGTGTATGTACAAGTGTTTACCTATGTATGTGTATTGGTGTGTGTGTGTGTGTGTGTGTGTCTGTGATATGGGATTCCCCTCTGTATGTTGTGAATACCATTGATTACTAAAGAAACTGCTTTGGACCTATAGTAGGGCAGAACAGAGGTAGATGGGGAAAACTAAACTGAATGCTGGGAGAAAAAAGGCGGAGTCAACCAGAGGGGAAATACATGAGCTGCCAGCTGGAACCTTGCTGGTGGGTCACAAGCCTCATGGTAAAATATAAACTAATAGAAATAGGTTAAACTGAGATGTTGAGGCAACCAATGAGAAGCTAGAGCTAATAGGATAACCAGTGATTTAAGTAATATAGTTTCTGTGTGATTATTTCAGGTCCAAGTGGCTGAGAACATGAGCAGCTTTGTACAACAAAAGGGCACTCCAATGTGTGCTAGCTAAATCCAGTTAAAACCTGAGAGAGCTTGGAAAGGAATTATAGACACTAAAAAAAAAAAAAAACAAAGTTTAGCCTCATCATTTTTCTGGATGGGCTCTATTTGCTGGTGGCATGCTGCAGCTCCTTTAAGAGAGGAAGAGAGGTTTTCCTGATTCAGCGGTAGCAAAAAAAAGAAGAAAAAATGTTTCAAAATGGCGTGGCTTCCTGGGCCATGTTGCCTGCACGAGCGTTTATTCTTTTGGGAAGTCCTGCTACGGAGCATTTGAATGGCATTTGTAAGCCTGCCCACTCAGGGTTGGGAGGAAAGAGGAAAGTAGCTGAGACCATGTCCGCAGCTCAACACTCCCTACCTGGACAGGTAGCAGAATAAGGTCTACTAGGCATGCACAAGCAGGAGAGCATGGCGGATTCCTGCTGCCATACACAGAGATATATCTAGATCATGCAGTGCGCTCCATGGCAGATTAGCTTTTACTTAGATAAAAAGGGTTTATATACTGCATGGTACTACCCAGAGTTGAGGCAGTGAGGATGGCTCCCACTGGGCAGTCTCAGAGGCAGTAAACATGCTTCCTCCATGTTGGACTGGGCAGAGCCATCAGGTAGGACCTTGTTGGCTCTAGCCATGCCCACTTAGCATAAAATAAGTCATGTAAAGATGGAATATACACAAAGAGTCTGGTTTATATATTATTGTGTTTTCTTTGAATTTTTTGACTGTGAAGGAGCTAAATACAGAAAGACAATTCATTGTATGGGCTGCTAAGCTAAACCAACCTATATACTTTAAAGGTATCTTGATTTCAAAATATGGGTCTGAGGATATGTTGCTTTGGAAAAGAGGTTCTTCTTTTGTTTCCTCAGAACATGAAAGCCTGTGGAATCTTTCCAGACTAATGTTATTTGATGGACCAAGATCCCCTGAAAGTTGCCATAAACACCCCAAAAATTACTTTTCCCAACAAAAAGCAGGAAGCAGTTTGGAGAGAACTATGCCCAAATTCCCTAAAAGATTGTTTATAAATGTCTGTTTACATTTAAAAGGGGATATACTATAGAGATTTGCATTGATAGGCATCTTGGTTTATTGGTGCAAATTTAAGATTAATTTTGTTATACGTATATTTCTGCTCTCAAGTTATTCTGTATGTGAAGCTCATTTAAAATGTAATGTATAATTAAAAAATATAGGTTAATAGAAGTTATCTATAATAGTCAAACTTGTAGTCATGTTAGTTAGGTTTTCTAGATATATGCAGATATATTTAAGTTAGATAGGTATTCTTTAAATGTTTCAGGGACCTTCAGAATATGATATTTAAAATATTTTAAAAAGTTAGGACTTTCCATGACAATGAGACACATCTGCTCCTGGCAGCACCTATTATTTCAAGAGGAAGATGGGCATCAAAGAGATTTCTTATGGAATTTATTAACCATTTGGACAAGAAGCTGCTCTTGCCTCGACTGCTTGATATTATGCTGTGTGAGCTGGACATGGAAGACCCATGGAGAGATGACTGCTGAAAACTTCCCCAAGAAGGTGAGACAGTCTTCTGGGGTTCCTGCTTTATAAAAGAGTCTGCAAGACATTCTGGAGGACACAGAAGAAAGTGGCTGACAAACTGTCAATATAGGTGGAACTGTCTTTGAAATTTCCTGCTTCATGGAAAAGTCTGNTGCTTTTCGTCTGGCCCAGCTCCTGCATGGCTAGCTTATACCCCGAAATAACAATATTAACCAATGAAAGTAACACATAGACAGATCACCATCCTACATCAGTTATAAGTATAATTTTCCTTAGTTATGATAAAAGATAAAGTAGATATAAATATTGTAACTATAATTCTTGCTTGACACCTGTTTTTTTGTAATTTTTCTGTGTTAAAGTTAAAACCCTCCTTTTGATTTAAACAGAAAGGGAGGCAACATGGGATTTCCCTCTGTATGCTGTGAATACCATTGATTAATAAAGAATCTGCATTGGACTTATAGCAGGGCAGAACAGAGGTAGATGGGGAAAACTAAACTGAATGCTGGGAGATTTCTACATTATTTCTTTATCATCTCTGCTTTTCCCTGTTTCCATGAACTTTTCCATTTCTCAGAATCTTATAGTCATCTCTCCACCCTTTCCTGTCTCCTTTTCTTTCAGGTCTTCTTAGAATACACTGTTAAATTACTTTATTGTGATTTAATTAAAGTTTACTATAGAAAGAAAATGGCAGTGCTGGTGAGATTGCTCAAGGGGTAAAGAAAGGCATTTGTTGCCAAGCTTTCCGAGTTTCTAAGTTTGTGCCCCACAGCCCTATGTAGAGGAAGGAGAGAAATGGCTCCTACGAGTAGTCTTATAATATCCACATGTGTACCAGAGAGTATACAACCCACACACATACAGACACCCAGACACATATAACAGATAAACACATGGATCAATATTTTAAAAGAAGTGAATGCATGTGGTTCACACTCCATGACCCACCATAATCTTTACTGTCTCTCATTTTCTTTTGAAATAGACTCTAGTTTGACCATGCTGTGTTATTCTTCAGTATGTACTTCCTGCATTAGTACACTGCCTTGCAGTTTTATGACCCATTGAGATTGAAGATACAAGCACACTGGTTTCTATTCTTATAGGAACCCATAGTCCAAAGTTGAGCTGAATTATTCACACCTGGCAGATGGAAACAACTTCCTCTTGGGAGTTTAATTACCATGCCCAGGATCACTCAGCCAAGTTTCTCTGACTTCTCCCTCATTGAATTTTGCTTCTCCAGTCCTTCAAATCTCAAATCTCATTTGTGATAATTTCATGGAATAAATAGAGGAAAGAAGAGGCAAAAGAAATGGATTTCAAACACATGAAAGTATATAATTTCAAACTTAGGATTTTTTATAATGTTTTGATATATCAGACAATACACTCTCATGTAGTGATAAGGGAGAGCAGGCAGGCCTGCTTTTCATCCTGCCTGGCTCCTGCACGGCTAGCTTTACACCCGAAATAACAACATACAAATTGATTTCATTTAAACACTGCCTGGCCCATTATATCTAGCCTCTTCTTGGCTAACTCT
>LOEQ01002065.1:109446-125401 GCA_001685075.1 Bramus lutescens | reverse complement strand
GAAATGGCTGCCTCTAGTTCGCTGGGAGACCCTGTCTCAACCGCTAAAGTGAAGGTGATAGAGAAAGGCATCTGATGTTGATCTGTAGCCTACATTCACAGACATGGGTGAGCAAACTTATGCACACAAGTGTACACACACATGAGTACACACATGAACACACACACAAACAGTTGTAAAAAAAAAGAGAAAAATAAACCAGACTTTGCTGTGCATGGAAGAGTATTAAATAGAAACCCAAACCCAAGCTTGCCCCAGAGGCAGAGAGCTGGCAGGAAATCCCTGGGCCCTCAATTACCAGGGTATGTGAGAATTCTTTCTCTGTGGGTGTTCACATCTGCAACACATTCCAAGTCAGAGTCCAGGGTGACAGCTGGCATGTGAAACCTGTATCCACAGGCACAGCATGTGTGCGAGGCCTCAGGGAATAGAACAGAGGATGTCTGGCAACCTGGGCCACTTACCAGACATCATAGGCTATCTTTATATCCTAAGATGGGCTGCTAGCTCCCCACCAGGACAGCAGGCTTAGTTTTATGTTCTAAGTCAGCCACAGCTTCCAAGTCCCACAACCATTTTGAAGGACGCTTAAAAGAACTCCCACACTAACTGAAAACTGAGTATAGTAGAGGGTTATTTATTAAGGGGTAGACTCACAGATCACAATCCTCTGCTGGAATGGGTAACAGCAACCAAATCCTGCATCTGGAAAAGAGACCAGACTCGGCTTTTCATCAGCATAAATAGTATAAGAGGCCATGCCCAAGTGGGCAGGTAACTTGAAGGCTACTGGCAATAGGAATTCCTATAGCACTATTTTCCAGGTAGATTTCCCAGCACCTTGCTATTTTGTACACAGATTGCCTTGATAAGATCTTGAATGTGAGAAATCAAGGCACACAGTCCAAACATGGCAACCTATGCGTGACTTGTAAGCACGCCCACTTGCCTGGGGCCCACGTTGGTCTTAGTGGATGTGACTGAGGTTGCTTTGTAATTTTAAATATTTTCATTATTCCTGTCAGCACGGGCGGCATTAGGGGCAGTTTCAGTATGTGGATCATCAGGCTCTTTACAGGAAAAAAGAGAAAATTATTTCAGAAGACTTTTTTTTTTATATATAAACGGGAGCTGGCACGGTGGGGACTGTGTTAGGCAATAACATGGAGCTGACTTGTTTCCTAACGAGCCACTGTCCAGCACAACACAACCACAAAACTCTTAACAGAAGCCTGGGGCGACTCAAGAAAGCTGCTGTGGGAGATTTAAAGAGGCATGGCTCTCTAGAGTTTGAGGGAGCAGTAAAAGCTGAAAAATTTGGTTTTATTAATTCCCTCCAATGTGCATGCTTTTTAACTAGGCCACCCACACAGATGTGTTTGGAGTGGAGGGACCCCTTTACAGCTGGATTTATGGGCACGGAAGCCTGACAAGCATGCCTCTAGCACTTCCTGCTAGCAATTCCCAGGGAATTTTGTGTGGCAGCAAAAAGAACGAAAATGTGCTTCTATAAATGAATCCAAAAGCATTATGCTTATGTGACCTGTCTCCTAGGAATAACCTTTTCCCTTTCTGTCCCATCAATGGACAGTAGCACCATGCAGGTGTGCTAATTCCCTCTCTTGGAACCAAGTCCCCTGGGAAGAGAAAGCTTGTCCTGAGCCTGTGAACAGAAGTCCTGCAGTGCCCAATTCTGCTCTGCTCCAGAGGAATGGTGAACGGCCTTCCTTCCGACTTATACCAGTCCTTCCCACTAGCCTCTTGGCCAACTACCACTCTTGAGGCTGGTAGTACTGGTTTCTCTTTCCTGCCCTGAAATCCTTGTGCTGAGACCGATGTGTGCACTGGGCTTGACCAGGGAATTCATCCATGTAGTATGGTTTCTTTTTCCACAGGTGGCTATGTAACTAGCTCCATTTTCCAAAGATGGTTTCAGCTTTTTGCTTTGCTTTCTTGATCAAGTTCAGTTACACTAGCCCATCCTGGAAAGCTTCGACATCATGCAATCTTTCCGTTCAGAAGGGCTAATGTTGAAGGCAATGGCTGCTTTTACATGGATAACTCCAAAGCAGTTTTGCAAGAAAGTGGGGGAGGGCCTGACGCTCTTAGTGCAGGAACTCGGGACTTTTGGATTCCTCAAATGACCCGAGGTGGCACCTGCTGGCATGTTGCCCTTCCCTATGCGGTATTACTGTTCTAGTGTCAATGCTACTACTGTGACAAATACTTTGGACAAAAGCAACAAAGCCTTACAATCACAATTATTTGACTTACAATTCCAGGTTCTATTCCATCATTTGGGGGGAGACAAGGCAAAACACAACTAGCCATCATGTCCACAGACAAAGCAAAGAGAGACAAATGTACCCAGGCTGCCTTGCCCAGTTCACTTCCTGTTTTTATGCAATTCGGGGGCCCAGCCTGTGAAATGTGCCAACCACAGTGGCCTGGGTCTCCCTAGATCAATCTGCAGTCAAGGCTTGGCCACAAGTCAACCTAATCTAGGTAATTTCTCATTAAGACTCTTCTGCCACAGGAGTCTAGTTTGTGTCAATTTAGCAGCTAAAATTAACCGTCAAAACCACCCACTCTAGGATGTACTAGGATCACAGAGTCAGGGACTTTACAGGGCAGGAATCTCTGAGGACAACAGCCTAAAAGGTATAGAACATAAGCCCACTGGGGACTCTTGCCGTGCAGGAAGCTGGGAAGCCCTTTCCTGTGGATTTTCACAGCTTCCAAAGAAGCTTTACTTAGATTGTAAATTATACATGGATTATCTATTTGTAATTCACTGTGTGCCCCATTATCCCTGGGAAAAAAACAAACAAATAAATTTCTGCTTACCCAGATAAATAACTAATCATAGAACAAAGTAAGGGTGCCACCAAAGTCTAACTTAGTATGCCTGTGAGCTTTATTGGGGTCACTTACAGGAGCAGACATAACTCAAAGAGAGCTGCGTCGCCAAAGTCACCCTTCATGGGTAGTGACAGCTCATGAAAAATCTGAACTATACTATACAACCTGCAGGAAGTTTGACGTGTTAGAATTTGCCTTTTCCAGGTAGTTCACGTGGTCTGAGTCTCTTCCAGGCAGCTTGGATGATCTATGTTTTTTCCAGGCAGTTTGGTCTCTTCTTTTGGCAGGCAGCATGGCTTGTCTGGGTGCCTTCTAGGTATCTCTGCTGGTTTCTGTCTTATTCAGGTGGCTTGGCTAGTCTCAGAGTGTCTCTCAACAGTCCTCTCTGCTGGTATTTACTTGGGGGAGGGGAAGGCTTAACGAATCTGGTCAGCTTCAGGGACTTCCTGAAAGCTTTGAGTTGTTAACATCCTAAGCTCATGGAGTTTCTCCGCAAGATGGAGAGTTTCACCTCTCTTTAGAACATCCTCTAACTCAGCATTTAATTAATGAGCTTTCCCCAGGATAGAAGGCTGTGTCTTGGTGGAGAATGCTGCACAGTACTTGGAGACACTGTAGATTCTGATTCACATACTGGGTGGTTCTGATCCTTTTGCCCCTGGCAGTCTAGAAGTCATACTTAAGCAGTGAAGACCCCAAACTGTGTTATGTGAGATGGTCAAGACTCCCCGCGCCAAACTCTGAAAATCTTGAAAATGAAGCAGGAGACATTGGTGCTATTCCTTGTCTCCCAGTGGGAGAGACCCTAAATGGACTCCCATCTTGCCTAGCCAGCACCTCTCAGCATGTTCTCCTCTCTCTCTCAGTACATTCTGTGGCTGTGTCTTCTTTTCCTTCTATCCTCACCAGTTTTTATTTATCTTGTGACATTGGGAAACCCTTGAAGAAAAAGTGTTGCTGGTTCATCTTGGAATCTTCAATAATTAATTGGCTAGTTGAATTAAGATAAATTTGATTTTGAGGCATTTGTCATCTATTGTCCTATATACTTTCTTATTAAAAGTTTCGGCCAGCGTGAGATACCAGAATAAGCCAAATGTGATGGCACATGTTTGGATCCCAGCACCGGAGAAAGGCCGGTAGATCTTTGTGAACTCGAGGCCAGCCTGGTCTACATAGCAAGTCGAAAGTCAGCCAGTGATATGCAGTCAATTTTGGCAGGGAAGGCATGATGACAAGAACATAAGGAGGCTGTTAAGAACATGTCTGCAGTCAGGAAACATAAAACAACCAGGAAGTGAATGTGGACACTAAAACCTGAAGCCCCACCCCAGTTGCTCACTTCCTCCAGGGAGCCCCACCTCCTCCAAGCTCCATAGCCCTTAAACAGCTCCACAGGCTGGGAATCATATTTAAACACAAGAGCTTGTGGAGAGGGAATTCACAGTTAATCCACAGCAGGATTGATTAATCTATTGACTTGCTAATTAGTAGTAAATTGAATGATTGGTTCCTGACTTTTTCAATTTAGTTCCATATAGTTGTGTTTTTAAATTCACTTTGAGAATCAAAAGTTCCATGTTTAGGGAAAAGTGTTTTCCCAGTTTCAGACAGTAAAATCATTGGAAGGTTGGGAAAATGCTCTCAGCTTCACTTAGGAAATTGCAGCAAAGAATCATGGGATCTGGATATTGAGCTCTAGAGGGCATCTAAGATATACTGATTTAAAAAAAAAATCCTTGTTCCTGGTTCCTTTGGCCAGAGGTGACAGCTTCTTCTAGAAATTTTTACAAATGCACATCTTGGGTCTGACCCCTTAGTTTTTCAGTAGAACCTGTGTTTTTCACAAGGATGGGTCCAGTGCTAAATTTGAGAAACAGTAGATAAAGAGAGAATTGGGGTCAACTAGGCCTGTGGCTGCCTGCCTTTGGGCTTCTTTCCTGTCTTCAATATGGGAAGTCTGGTGTCCGCCCAAGACAAACGAGATGGCGGGATGAAGGCAGATGCTTCTCACAGATGGAACTCCATCACGATGAGATACCTGGACCACAGCAGAGTTCTGCGAGCCTGCAACAGCCTTCTTCACAACAGGAGTGAGTCTCTCAAAGAGTCCTGGTTGGGGGTCGAGGAACAGGACTCTCAATGAGATGGCAAGCCATCAGCTGTCAACCAGCAGGAGGCTGCTGCATCTTGACAGCACAAGAGGCAGCTCAGATCCACCTGCCTAACTGTCTGGGAGCCACTTGTCACATAAGAGCGGAAAGGAGAGTCACTGCCAGGACTTGGTCAAAACTGCATTACTTTCTCATCTACAATCATCAGGATGCTCTGTGTGAGGTGCTGGGTTAAGGCTGCAGGTGACCGTGTACCATGTTACATCTCTCTCTGAGAATGAGGGATGTGGGGTTGATGGTAGCTGTAATGGTGGATCTGACCTGTGAAAATTAAGGTAGTTGACAGAATATACTATTTGAGTATTGGGAATCTAAAGAAGAATCAATGAGGGAAACTGGCTACTATTTAAATTTTTAGCCACATTGAACCTGGTTTTTCCATTTAACGGATAGAGATGGCAGAATCCAGCCCAAACAACCATTCTTTCATACTCTCTCAGAAATCACTAGAGAGTCAATATTTTCCCTCTCTAAGTCTTTCAGAGCTTTAATATGTATTATTTCCACTCATTCCACCATTAATTTGGTAAATATTGATGGAGTAATACATTTGAGGCACTACATTATGGCTGAGGAAATCCATTGGGACTGGCAGAAATATTGACCTTGAGGCTGTACCATGTTCAGTGATGGTGACAGACGTATCTAGTGACTACACATTGCTGAGAGTGCTGGATGCAGGTGACTAGACTACCTATGTGTGCACAGCTAAAGCTAGCAATGATTGTGACAGTGGTACTGGGACTGCTAACACCTGCTAACATTTGTTACATGTCAGGAACTGTGTTAAGCACCTGCTACTACTCCACTCATTTATTTTATCATAATCCTATAAAGTAATTATTGCTAATCCAATTCTGTAGGGGGGAAGTATGGAAAGGTTGTGTGCTTTATCCCAAAGCACACAATCAAGAATGGCACAGATAGAATAGCTTCAAACCTAATACAGTTTTGTTTGGAATAGAGCCGAGAGATATAAAATTTAATGTATAAATTACATTAAAATGAGTATTTATGAAAGGACTGCTGTTTCATGTTTAGCGCTGGATTTAGGAAGAGGGGCAACCACCATTGAGTATTTCCTTTATCAAAGACTCAATGCAAATAAGAGATAAACACACACACACACACACACACACACACACACAAACGGAAGCTCTCATGAGGTTGCTGTTGCAAGGTATTGACGGAGTGAAATGAAAGGTTAAGGAACCAGGTCTGGATGCGGTAAGACAAATCTCAGGAACTTATGGCAGCTCTAAGCTAGATTCTTGTTTATGAATAAGAATAGAATAAAGAACCACGAGAAGTAGCATTTCAAGCAGAGGGAGAAAAAATGTAAAGAACTAAGTCATAAAAAAACAAGGTAGAGGAGGCTTCTTTGTCCAGCGCAGCTGAACATCTGCCCTGTGTAAAAGCTGCTGAACTTGGTGGTCTCACCTGTAACACAAGCACTTCCGAGGAGGCTCTGGGAGTATCAGGAGTTCAAGGTCATTCTTGATAACAGTGGTGAGGTTAAGGCTAGCCTGAGCCTATTGGGGAGAAGTGGGGGAGGAGGAGGGAGGGAAGGAAGGGAGGAAGGATGAAAGAGACAAACTTTACATGAGGTATAAAGTAATGAAAGTCTTGGAACCTACAAGGAAAATGATCCCCTTCTTCACATCACCTGTGTGTGAAGACAGAACCTAGGAAGGACTTTCTAGGAATATAATTGATTCTCTCTAACCTCTGGAATCCTAGAAAATTGTGATAAAATGTCCCGAACAGATAAACAGAGACACAAAGAGCAGAAGACAGTGTTGAAAGCCTGAACAGTGTGTTCATATAAAGACAGTGCGTTAACTGGTAGAACCTGTAGGCATGGAGCAGGGGAAGGCCCAGTGTGACAGAATCGAGAGTCACCTGGAGGAGGTGGGCTTCTGAGCATGTCTGGGGGAAAAATCTTTATTGCACTGAGGTGGGAAGAGCTGCCCACTGTCGGCAGCACCGTTCCCCTAGCTGGGATCCTGGACTGTGTAAGTGGAGAAGGGAGCTGAGCAGCGGCATGGATGGATGGATCACTCTCTGTTTCCTGGCTGTGGATGAGATGTGAGCTGCTACTTCAAGTCCATGTTGTGGGGGGTTGTACCCTGGAACTGTGGGCTGGAATGAACTTCAAGTGATTGGAAACACAGTGTCTGAACTTGACCCCATGCATCAGCCACTCATGAATTACTAAAATATGTCCTAAAGATCTACTGCAAAGGCCTCGGGTTACTGAAGACTCTCATAGTCTTCTAGAAGCTAATGCTCTAGCTCTGAAACAAAACAAAGAAGGAAAAGAGGATTATCTTTAATGTATCACGTCAGTCTTCAAGAAGGTCAGGGATGGATATACAGACCAGCTCATCTTCAGTAACTTATAGAACTCTGAGACCACAATGAGTCTCTCTATTGAATCTATGCGCTGCAGCTGGGGATTTATAGATAGATAGTAAAGTATGTAGGTAGATGGATGGATGGATAGACAGATGAGAGATGATAGATAGATTTTAATCACAAATTGTGATCTTTATAAATTTAATTGAAATAAAGACATCAAAATGAATACAGAAAAGTGAATGCTGAATTACTGAAGGATTTTGTTTGTTTGGTTAAGAAGACATCCTGAAAGCTGTTCCAGTAATATGACATTGCCAAACATAGCCAAACATAGCCAAAGCACCCTAGGTAGTGGTAGCAGGAAAAAGACTTAAACTTAGATGAAAATATATTTTGATGATCTGCACTGAAGTCACTGAGTCAATGTAGAGTATAGAATTACCGTGAAAATGATCTAGCTATTTCTTTCTATTTAAGATTTTTAAAATTGTGGTGTTGTGTGTGTGTGTGTGCATGTGTGTGCATGCGTGTGCACTTGCATGTTTGTTGGGTACATGCAGGAGTGCAGGTGCCTGATGAGTCCAGAATAGGGCACAGGATACCCTGGAGGTGGGGTCACAGAGAGTTATAAACTGCTAGATGTGGGTGCTGGGAACTGAAACTCAGGTCCCATGCAGTAGCTGTGAGTCCTCTTAACCACTGAACCATCTGTCCAGTCCCAGCTTAGTTATTCCTGCTAAGCCTTTAGAAGGTTTACCTGTGCTCATCTGTTTAATCATGTTCATTTACCCAGTAGTTCTTCAATTAGCCCCTAGCATGTGGCGGTCACTGGTTAACATGCCTATACAAGTCACCCAAAATTAAGCGGCAGGGATGAGCTCCTGAATTTAGGACTTGGCAGTTTATAGTGACTCTGGGAGATTGATCAGTTAATCTGGAAGAGCCTTCTTGGCCAGGAGGACGCGTGTCTCGGTAGACAGCTGCTGGGGTTGGAAATGTGCAAACGGTTCTTCTGGGGCGGTGGAAAGTTCTAGCGCCCCTTGAAGCTCAGGCTTGAGTACCAATAGAATTCAACTCCCTAGGGAAGGAGAGAACTGGGACCAACTCTCTTTTGCCGTCAACACATCAAGAAAGAACAGCCAGGTTTATGCACTGAAGTTTTGCAGTGTGTCCTGGGTGCGGCTGCTAAGGAAAGTCTGGGGGAGGTGACGTCTCCGAGGAGGACCAGAAAGAAAATAAGAGAAGTGCAACAGGCATGGGATGCACACAAGAAGCCAAGGTGCCTTCTAGCTGGCACAGGTATTAAAGCATAAAAGACACTGAGCATGGAGTGTTGAAAAAACGGTTGCAGGGTTTGCCAAAACTGCCAGCAAATAAGACTCATTGGCCTCTCCTCTCCTTTCATTTTTCACAGGATCATTTGTACTAGAACTGGTTACAGTGGGGTGTGGGGAGGGTCTCAGGGAAGGAGTGTTCAGGAGACTCTAGTAGGAAGACAAGGTCAGTTGAAATTCCTGTAGCTTATTTTGTTTGATTGCTTGTCCATGAACTTATTTTAGGAGCTAAGGCATTAAAAAGAATTAGCCCACTCTCAAAACTTATGCTGTGTTCATTAATGTATGCAAGTCCATGTGCACGTATAATATCATGCTATACAAACATGCATGTTTTATATTCACACATGTGTACGTGTGTAGATATAGCCATTTGTTTACTGTGGGTGTCTTATGTGTAGTGTGTGTGTGTGTGTATGTCTTATATATGTGGTGTGAGTGGTGCATGAACAGGAGTGCGTGAGAGGGTGTGCCCTTACCCACACATGAAAATGCCAGGGCAGATGTCATCATATCATTTCGAGACAGGATCTCTCACTGAACTGGAGGCTCCTTGTTTTGATTAGGCTGCTGACCAGTGAGTTCTGGGAATCTTCCAGTTTCTAGACCAGTGCTGTGGTCACAGGCATAGGCAGCCATGCCTGGCTTTTGATATTGAGGCTAGTGATTTGAACTCAGGTCCTTGTGTTTGCACAGCAAGGGTTCTTTCCCACCAGGCCATCTCCTCAGCACCTATGTAACCATTCTGTCAAATGTGATTTGCTTTGGCAAACTGTCTGGTTGCATTGCAATCATCTGTGGCTGGCTTGTGTTGTTGACAGTTGCCTCTGTGATGTGCAGGTTCTGGTGTGGTCTGCTGATGGCTGCTTGATCACGGCTGTCACTCCAGCATTATGAATGAGCCCAGGATGATGTGCTCCGTGGTGCGAAGCAGCCCATATTATGATAAATTGTCTTGAGTTGTAAAGGGGAGGGCAAGCCCTCATTCCCTCACACACCGAACCCCTGAGCTTTACCTGGCTCTGTAGGTAAGCAGCTCCCTGTCTAATTTTGATGAGGAAGCAGCTTGAAATTGAATCTAGAAACTGACTTAATCTGACCTACGCTTCAGTGACTCAAACATGATGGAGTTTTTGATGCTTATGTTGCCTCTTCACATGCGGCTGAACTCACTCTATTACCTTTTATATCAGAAAGAAAGAAGCAAATATCCCAGACTGAACTCAGCAGCCCACCACAGCCCAGATATTAAAGGTGTAGGCTGCTGCTATAGATAGGTCATCTCCCGTTAGAGACAGGAGAATGAGAACTTCATTCACATAATTTATTCCTGATATATCATACCCAAATGATAGGCTTCTGTTTAAACATCTGACCAATTTTCATGAAGACATCAATGACAATATTTCTTATATGAATACACATTAGAAAATTCAGTGCTTTACGAACTCTGCTGGCATATCTCTTTTGTGTGTACATGTATGTGTGTTTGTGTGTGTATGTTTGTGTGTTCAGTATGTATGTGTGTATGCATGTGTATTGTGTTTATGTTATATGATGTGTTCATATTTGTGTGTGCCCAGACATGTGTGTACTATGTATCTGGAGGACAGAGGTTCATGTTGAATGCCTTTTCCTATCACTCTACCTTGGTTTTTGAGATGGACTCTCTCACACTGAACTTGGAGCTCACAAACTAACTGGTCAAGGCTAGCTGGCCAGCAAGCCCCAGGGATTCTCTTCTCTCCTTGTATTGGTATTGGTGATACAAACAAATCCTGCCATGTTTGGATTTTACAAGTCTGCTGGATAATCCTAACTCAGGTCCTTATACATGTGGAGCAAGCAATTTACCCATTGAAGAAACCTTTGTATTTTATGTTCTATGAATAAAAATGTTTCTATCTCTGGAAAGGTCTACATAGTTCTCATCAGCATGATAAAAGTTTGTTTGAAATATATATTAAAGAAGCCTGATAAATACTGTGTATGCACACACACACACATGCACACACACACACACAAGAATATAGAACTTCGTTACCCTATAAAATGTCAATTTTGTGTTCATATAATTTTGCCATCAGCAGTGTGAAAAAGATATTTGGGAAATTGTGAGACCCATTATTTTATTTTTTACACATACCTTTTCATTTATTCTTTGAGAATTTTATAGTCATGTCTGATTTATTTTGATGAGATCCACTCCTCCTCCAACATTTCTTGAGAAACAATTCGAGCACCTGTGGGGGGAAACCCTCAAGAGGAGCCCCTGGAAATGTGTTGTTTCCACAGCATCTCAACATTAGACACTTCCAGATTTATGTGCCTTGACCATACTGAAGAGAGGCAGAGAAACCACCATGTTGGGGGCTATCATGCCCCATGCAGCAGAGTCCTGGGAATCAGGGAAGCAAGGGGAGCAACAGCAAAGGGTGAGGTCCTACTGGTGCAGTTACCCAGTGGCTTAGAGCAGGGCCCTGGGTGGTGTTGCAAACCTTACAATGTTCCTCTAATGTGCCTGTGAGTTCCATCCAAGGACTGGACATGTTGAGAGCCTTGGTTTCCTTATCTCAGACTGGGAAGAGTGTGATAGAGGCTATAAAGGCCTGCAGTGAAGAGTAAATTGCAGAGCCACACTAGAGAGACAACCTGCAGTCACTAGACCCTGGATGGTGTTTTGAGATAGAGGAAACGTCATTGTGTTTAGGGCTGCTAATTATACATGTATCTCCCCTCCCAGAGTTTGTGAAGTACAAAGTTAGAAGGGAATTCCAGACCTTGTAGATATTTCTCTTTACCTTATGTGCAGGTCAACTGAGGACTGGATTGCATAGACTTCAGCCGGTTGGATTTAATACACTCAGTTGGTTTCCCATGGTATGATAATCTAAATAATTTGAATATTCAGAAGAAATTTACATGCATAAAATCACTATTTTTCTGACCATTTATTGTTTTTTTCTTTTATTTCTCCAAACATGCTGAATATTCTTAAATATAGTTTTGATGTCAGACATTTTAATCGTGTTCCTGAACACAGCAGTAATGCTTTAAGGATTTTACCATTTCTCTTGACCTGTGGGTCAATCTGAATTGAATAGCTGTCCTTACTGGAAAGGGGTTGAAAAGAAGAAACTCTTTCTACCCTCATTATCAAAAGCTTTTCCTTGGAAATGGATGGGAAGTATTTCAGCCTATTTTTTTTTGATTCTGCCATCCGTCTTCTGTAGCTGTTTCCCCTTTTCTCATTCTTATTCTTCAGCTTTCTCTATCAGATTTTAGGCCACTGGCCCCATTTGTCTTCTTTTCTGGTGAGACAGTAGTCGGCAGTAGCAAGTCTACCACTCTGTGTCTCCAGCCTCGTTTTACATTCAGGTCTTGGGTTTTCTCTTCCTTTTGCCTATTCCTGACAACAGCTTATTTTTAGCTGCATTGCCTCAGTAAATACATGAATATTTCTTGACTACTATTATGAAAACAAAATTGTCTATCCTTTCTTACTTCTATAATTTTTTAACTTTCTCTTGCCCTTTCCCATTTTTGGCCCTTGCATCACAGGCAGAAAATATCCTTCACATATTTTAGTTGTTGTATTTTGAGGTGGTTTTCATTTGACCTCATATGAATAGATTTTAAGAAACTTTCATAATAGATCTTACTGAACATGCGCACACAGCATGCTGTTGGCCATTGCATGATTATTCTGGGCTGTCTAATCAGAGAATTACTCCATTTATTTCTCTTTTAGGCTTTCCTTATATGGGGGGCATTTTGTGGGTAGGAGTGGACAGTAGTTTGCTATGTGACCCGGGGTACTCTCTAACTGACCCTCAATCTTTTTTGTTTTTCACATTTCTGTATGCTGGGGTTCAGGCTTGTGCCAGCAGGCATGGCTTATGCTGGACAATTTTGAAAGACTGAACTTTGTAAATGAATACAAGTTAAAAATTTTAAATTCCTCATCTTTGTCCTTCCTTCCTTCCTTCCTTCCTTCCTTCCTTCCTTCCTTCCTTCCTTCATTTCTTTGAGACAGAGTCTTAGTATGTAGTTGTAACTGCTCTGTAATTGACTGTGTCAACTAAATTTGTCTCAGACTCACAAAGATCTGCCTGCTTCTGGTCCCAGTGTGCTGGGATTAGGGATGTGTACCACCACATTTGGCTTTTATTTCTTTCTTATGTATTGTTTGTGAAACTTCCATTGTTACACAGTCTACTTTTTATTTAGATAAATATTCCCCTTTTGTGTAATATGTTGGTTCAAAATTTACTTCTTATATTAATATACAAAACATTTCCTTTGTGTGTGTGTGTGTATTTCACGTGTGTGTGTGCAAGAGAATGTGTGCACATGTGTGCACATATGCAAGTGGAAGCCAGAGGTTGATATCAGATGTCTTTTTCAGTCACCCTCCACCTTAGCATTTGAGATAGGGTTTCTCTCTGAGCCTGAAGCATGCCTAGTCAGTTAGGCTTAATCCACTGAGTCCCAGGGATCCTCCAGTCTGCCTCATCCTTTCTGGGATCACAGGTGTATGCTGCCATGGAAGACTTTCAACACGGATACTGGGGAAATCAAAGTCAGGTCTCTGTGCTTGTGCAGTAGGCACTTACTGGCTGAGATATCTGCCCAGTCCTCTACTTTCTCATCTTAATGTTTAAATTGAGAATGAGATGTGTCCTTTTAAAACACCCCATAATGGGATTTACTGGACATGGTAAAGTCACTCAGTATGGGAAGCTGGTGTCAAGGGGTGGCTCATTTCCCATTTATACCACCATGTTCCCAGAGACACCATCTCATTAATTTGCACGGTAGTCCTTCTAAGTATTATTTCTTAATAAAGTAGATATAAGCTAATTAATGTGTGAGGACATTTTCCTTTGATTAAATCTTAAGATCATCAGATTTTAAGGCTGATTTGTCTAGAAAGTAAATTTCTAGGAGCATTTGATGTAAATATTATGAGTGTGACTATTTTACTTCTTAAGTAAGCCCCGAGTTGCTGGACTCACGAGAGTAAGTTCCAAGTACCTCTGGGGAGTCCTGAGGTCCTCATGAGACCTTAGGCAAGAGCTGTGACTTTTCAGGAACTGAGTTAATTCATCTGTGTTGTAGGAAGGCCATTGGTTCATTTCCCAGCTGCCCAGACTCCTGAAATAAACACACAGAAACTGTATTAATTAAATCACTGCTTGGCCCATTAGCTCTAGCTTCTTATTGGCTAACTCTTACATATTAATTTAACCCATCCCCATTAATATGTGTATCACCATGAGGCCATGGCCTACCAGCAAAGTTTCAGCATGTCTCTCTCTGGCAGTGGTTCCTTGGCCCCTCTCTGACTCCACCTCCTTTCTCCCAGCATTCAGTTTAGTTTTTCCTTGCCTAGCTTTGTTCCCCTATAGCTCTCCTATAGACCCAAAGCAGTTCCTTTATTAACCAATGATATTCACAGCATACAGAAGGGAATCCCACATCACATCTGTAAAACTAAGCCATTGCCCCATCCTAGCTAAGAAATTATGCTACCTATACAGAGTTTAAGATATCGTTGTCCATGCAAAAGATAAGGCTGACCCAAGATCTAAAATACAAATATTCTGGCAAAGATGGGAAAATCTTGTAACCCTAGTTTACAACTGTGTGTGACTTTCCATGAAAAGATGTAATAAAGGATCTGGGGAAATGAGAGAACACTGTTGATGTACGTGTTTTGTGTACTTAGCTGGTTTTACCGTATCTAACAGCTGAGCTGTTTCTGGCAGAGAAAATACACATTCTCTGGTTCTTGTCATTTAATCATGCACTTATTCATGGACAGCTAAGCAAAAGTGTCAGCTAGACAATGGGTGGTGGCTGAAAGATGAATAAGACATTGGTCCCTGTATATAACTTCCAGGTACCTGTCACTATGACCTCATTACCCTGAAAGTAAAGAAAGGGGTTTTGTTGTTTACCTTTGTTAATATTGAGTCTTTTGAAAACTGTGATAGTCATATATCATATACAAGAGATATGACACATATGTGTATATATATACATATATTATGGTTTGTTATTTATCTCTGTGAGAAATACAACATTCAACATGAGTCAATTTAACTTCTGCTTCTGTAGTTTTGAGAAACCATGTTGAGGTGCACATGCTTTCTAAAGGATCGTTGGGGTGTGAGGTGCTTGGTGAATGTGACAAGCAGACGAAGTGAACACCCCTGTGATAGCTGGCAAATGCTGAAGTTGGAGAACTATGAAGTGTGAACCCACCAGTCAACCGTCATGAAACAAGTGTTCAACCTTAAAAACTAAACTAGTTTAGTCTTTGATTGTCACCATAGCTGCCAGAGCTATGAGTTAAAAGTCTAAAGAGTCCATACAGTCAGATTCTTAGTAAACACCCACAAGGTTTTCTTGTTTCCATTGATGGGGTTCATCAAGGAACAGCAATATCACATGTCTTCCTCTGTCATCAAATAGGCTGGAGGTGAATGCAAGATTGCCACCATGCTCTTTCCCATTAACCTCCAGGATAACTCTTTCTAAAGCCATGACAAGACCGTGAAGTGAGGAGAGAGAAGCTGTTGGAAAGATCTTCAAGAGTCTGAGGAGGCGTTCTCTGAGTGTAGGCATGCTTTGCCTTTTTATCATGTTGTTCATTCCTAGGTGTAAGTTTGGACTCCTTGATTCAGACGCAACCACTTGGCAGTTACCAGGGAGACAAGGGGCCTGCAGTGGGAGAAGACATGAAAATCTCTTCGACAGACTCAACCTAAAATGTGTGAGATGATGAACAATGGTGACAGCTAAAGTAGTAGACAGAGTGGTTGTGTGTAGTGCCTATTGGTCCCCAAGTCGGGGGGGGGTGTCAACATGAATGATACAGCAGTAACAATAATCTCACATGTGCACTTTGTCAAAGTTCGGGAACTGTATAAAAAGAGAAACCGCTTCTCAAACAGAAGCAGAAATTCTTTCTAGCAGCCACAGTGCTTTGGTGGTCACTATCGTATGGCAAGTGCTTTGGTGGTCACTGTCACATGGCGAGTGTTTCAGTGGTCACTGTCATATGATGAGTGCTTTGGTGGTCACTATCACATGGCAAGTGCTTTGGTGGTCACTCTCACATGGTGAGTGTTTCGGTGGACACTATCACATGGCAAGTGCTTTGGTGGTCACTCTCACATGGTGAGTGTTTCGGTGGACACTATCACATGGCAAGTG
>LOEQ01002065.1:92587-105031 GCA_001685075.1 Bramus lutescens | reverse complement strand
GTGTGGCTGTGTCCGCTGCTGCCGTACTCAGTGTTAGAAGGAATAAACTAAGAGCTTTGGGTAGAGCGCTAGAAAAGTGCAAGCATATTTTTAAAAATCAAGCTCTTCCCAAGGTGCAGAATCCCCAGGACACAAGCGCTTCCATTTCCCCCTCATCCCACACAATAAAGCTGGTACCCACAGAGGGCCTTACACCTTCCATGAAAGGAGAGAATATGGCCAGCTGCCTCGCCATTCCTTCTCACATACCAGAACAAAAGCCTTAAAGTTTTCCCCACTCAGATAGTTTTTCCTAAATATAACAGAAGAAATATGCAATGAACAATTTCATTTCTTCTCTTGTAACACAAATGTGGATGTACCTAAAACCTAGCTAATTTTTTATGCCTCTTCGATTTTATATTTCAAATATTTGTCTTTTCACAATCACCAAGACAGGATCATTTCTAAAGGTCAGGGGACTTGTCATATTCTAGTGCCAAATATATCCAAGATTGTTTAGAAGGAAACACACACACACACACACACACACACACATGACATCAATGTGCCTGGCCCTATGCCAAGAGATGGACTCTGATGATGTCATGTGACCTTCATGACAGTTTTGAGAAGCTACTGTTTCCTTATTTCTGAAGAAGCAGGCTTTGGTTATTAGGTGATCAGTCTGAAAACCCCAGCTGCTCTGCATGCAGTGTACTTATTAATCCATCTGGGTTGCTGTTCCAAAAGTGCCATAAGGCAGGCAGTGCCAAAAGCAGGATCTGGAAGTTAGAAAGTTCAAGGTCAAAGAGCCAGCAGATTGACTGTCTGCAGCAAGCTTCCTCCTCCCAGATGGTAGGAAGGGAAGGGAGTGCTTTCTGTGATCTCTTAGAAAGGGCATCGATTGCACCAAACAGTCCATATTCCTTTCTTTTCTTCCTTGTGTGTGTTTGTGTGTGTGTGTGTTTGTGTATGTGTGTATATGCAGCTTTATATGTATGTGCCCTGCGTGTATGATATGTATGTGATAATGGTGTATGCATGTGTTTGGCTACACATACCTGCACACAGAGGGCATAATAGGCTGTCTAATTACCTCTTTCATCACTCTCTGACTTATTCTCTCACTGAATCTGAAGTTGGGCTGACAGCAAGCAAGCCCCGGGAACTCCCCACTTCCACCCTCACAGTACTGGGGACACAGGCAGTCACTTCTGACATCTTACGTAGGGTTGGAGATTTGAATTCAGGTTCCTTTGCAAGCATTCTTGAGTCACCTCCCCAGCCCCAAGAGCTCTAGGCTCATGACTCCTCCCAAAGATTCTACCTGTAGACCTTCACATGAAAGAGTTAGGGCTCCAGACTGTGAATTCTGATGGGGGAAGCAAATAATTATTCTACCATAATAGCAAGTCTGAATATGATCTCACGGGTTTTCTGATTTCCTCCAAAAAAAGCATCTTTTTTTCCCTCTGTTGAGAAGTATTGCCTTTCAGCATCACAGGTTAAGAAAAGCATATGGTGATGTCTCCCTTGTGGTGATTAGTTGGAATCAGCTGGGGTAGTTATGCCGTGGTTGTCAGTCAAGAATAGAAAGATTTCCCAGCCTAAGCATCTCCATCAATCCAATATGTATGGGGGAGTGGCAGAAGCAGAAGCAATTGGCTTGGAGGTTTACAATACATTTGCCACCCTTAGAGAATCACATTGCTAATGTTTGAGTCATGCTATTCACTAGGCAAAATGGATCTGTTGAGGTACAAGATTTGTTATGACTTCATATTTGGATGGAGCTGAACTTTCATTTGTCTGGAAGCATTCCTCCGAAGTGATAACTCATTCGCTCTTAATGATTTGCCCATAAATTTGTTTATGTGTGATTCAGCTGTAGGGTGTCAACTGAGATTCGGAGGCTTTAATGAACACTGGTGAGCCAAGTCCTCCATTATGGCTCACAAATGAGCCACTTGGCCAAAAACAGTTTGCAGCGCATGCTTAGCATAATGATTGCTGCATCAGAGTGAACTGAGCATGGGCCTCCTGTTTGGCTTAGGAAAGTACTGTACCGAAGTTGGTAGCTGACCAAAACCATGAAGCTTTCACAGTGGTATTGTGATCTGATGAGCTCCCTGCACAACCTGGCAAGATGGCCACTTCATCAGTGCTACATGGAGAGCTCCCATTTCCATTTTCCTGGCAAACAGGGAAATAAGAAGGACATGCATTCACATATTCATTTACTCTTTCCTTCATCCATCTTCTGCTCTTGTCTTCCTCCATCACACTCATTCCTACATCCTTCCCATTCTTTCTATCTCTCTTTGAACGATCTCACTTTCAATTAATATGTATGCATATAGGAGTAAGGTTATGGAACAGGCTACCAGGAATGCTGAGAGCAAAGCTTTTGTGGACTGTCAGATTTTCACTACCATGAGCCAATTGAATTGACTTTTGCAACATAAAAGTAGCAACAGATAAAAATTTCATACATATAGATATGCTACAAATTAACTCTATGAAGACTAAAATCTTTTCAAGATTTATTTTATTTTTAGTAATGTATAGGTGTGTGTGTGTGTGTGTGTGTGTGTGCATGTGTATGTGCATGCATGTATCACGAGTGCAGGTGTTCACCAAAGCCAGAATACTGGAGCCTCTAGAGATTAGGTAGTGATAAGCCTCATGATATGGGTCCTGAGAACTGACCTCCAACCATCCACAAGAACGGTGTGCATGCTAACCATCGAGTCATCTCTAGCCGAGATTGAAAATTCATTTCCTGTGGTCAGAAAATGATTTTCTTTTGATCATTTTCCAACAAGACAAACAAACAAAACTCAAAAACCTTAGCTCACAGAAATTACCCAAATATTCAGCAATGCAAGTCTCAGGCAAAAGGTCAAAGGCTAATTTAGCTCTACTGTCTACCTGGCCCTGTATACTGAACTTAGTTCCTCAGGTCCTCTCTCAAAGGTGCTGCCTCTGGAGACAGCATTCTCAGCTTTTGTACCACCTTAATATCTCCTAGACTTCTCCTTCATTCTTCGTCTATTCTTACCCCTTCAATCCTCAATACTGAACCCAAATGGTGCTCCTCCAATGAATGCTCTTACCACTAGCTTTTCTGCTGGAGCCCACCACTAAGTGCGGATGGATGTCAGAAGAAGATTCTTTGGAACAGGGGCCACCAAGTTGGATGCTGAGGATCCAATTCAGGTCCTCTGCAAGAGCAGCCAGTGCTCTTAGCCAGTGAGCCGTCTCTTCAGCCCCTAGAGCTTATTGTTCATGGCTCTGGAAGCTGGAAGTCTGGGGTCACTTGGGGGTGTTGTTATTTTCTCCTGATGCCACTGTCCTTTCCTCACAGCTGTTATCTTCAGTTTGCGCAGTGATCCCTCATGTCTACTCTTCATAGGGAACAATGGTCAGGTGAATTAGGACTGTAGACCTCATTGAATCTTAATTCCTAAAAGGCCTGTCTCCAAATAGCATCACATCGGAAGTTAAGGCTTCAACACATGAAACTGGGATGAAAGCACAATTTAGTCCCTGGTACTTTCAATCAGATGCCAAAAATCTAAGGTATCCCTAAACTTGGCAATCAACACAAACCATATTTTAATATACTTTAAAAATTAAAATCAATTTCAACTCAATTATTAATAAATCAAAATTTGATATTTTTCCCTTTTATTGCCAAATTCAGTATGGCTCCTTAGGAAACAGGCTTCTCATACCTTTCTTCTTATGTACTTCTGTCTGAGTCCTTTTTCATTGGTTTAAACAGTGTGTGCATGTGTGTGTGTGCGCGCATGTGTGTGTGTGTGTGTGTGTGTAGGCCAGGGTCAACACTGAGTGTCTTCCTTGGTCCAGTTCCACCATGTTTTCTGAGACACTATCTCTCTTGAACATTTTTCTCACTGATTCAGCTAGTCTAGCTCATCAGTGGTCCCTGCGATGCGCCGTCTCCAACTCCCCAGCCCAGGGATGGCATGCAATGCTGTGCCTGGCACTTGAAGTGGTTGCTAGGAATGGGACTCTGGGGTTCGTGTCTCTCTTATGATTGTGCAACAGACATTCTGCCAGATCATTTCCCAGTTCCCATCTCACCCTTCTTGATGGTGAATTTGGGGGAAGTAAGGGTGGTTTGTGACCATCTCTCTTTCCCCATTTCTCACACACCACCTACCCCATAGTAAATCCCCAGAGCCTGATGCTTTGTGTCTGCCTACTGTCTCATGGGGTGTCATGTGGTTGGTTATATCACCAACTCCAAAATTGACAGAGCCTTTAGATTCCAAGATGTGCAGACACATGGCGGCAAAGACCTCTCTCCTCATGCTGGAGAAGGTGCATTTCTCAAAGCATGCTTCTCTGGATAGCTTGGAAGTGCAAGAAGATGGAAGCCTGTGCTAACTGGTGATGGGATAAGATCCAAAGTGAGGAGAGATGGAGTCAAATGACTCTGCAGTGATGACAGCTAAGCCTGGGCAAGAGCAATACAACTGGTAATCAACACTACTGTAAAAATAGCCTTTTTTATTTTTGTCATTTTAATATCCCTATTATTTTGCTTTCCTGTGTATCAAATTACTTATTTCCTCATTCTGAAAATCTTCCCCATTTACTCTAAAGTTCCTTTCTCATGCCAACATCATAATATCAAGAGATGCAGTTGAATGTCCAGATTAAACCTCCCTATTGCATATTCTAGAATCTTCTTTGGTACAACTCACTCTTCCGTATAGCCTTATATTCTTGTTAAAATGTTAGTGTGGCATTCTGGGCATGTTGCTTTTCATCACGAAGATAGACGTGTTGGTCATGGCTTCTGGACTTCGCCTGAAGTCTCTAGATATTTTATTATCTGATCTAGAATCTGATAGATTAGCATTGTGTATCTATTCTCGTTCAGCTCTCAGAGTCCAGTACTTCCAGTAAGGTTGTGAGCACATGAGGACTTTGCCCACTGCTGGTTAAACACTGCTTGGTGACTGTCACACATTTGTTGTCCCCTTCTGGTCTTCAGATAATCTCATGACATTTTGTTCTTGAGAATGACATACATACAGAGCTCACACTTGCCCTTTTCTGAAATTGTCCTATGACTTGTTAGTGTCAAAGAATTCTCATCTCTGAATATGTGCACATAAAGGAGAAGGGAGGAGAACTTGCGCTTAACCTTCATATCCCTGCCCTGTTCTCCACCTGGGATAGGGAGTTATGGAGCTCTTAGAAGAAAACAGAGATGGCCCTAGAGGTGGATTCTGAGGGTTACATCCCAGGCCTCCCTCAGGATGTAGTGAGAATTGACGGCTGGCAACTCAGTCCCTCACTCTGAGCTGTAGGAACTGAAGGAAGCTGATGCAGGAAGGATGAAATATGCTTCCAAGAGACACCCAGGATCCAGTGAGTGCCCAGTGTTTAGAGGCCCTGAACCCATCTTTGGACCTCTCTGAGGAGTCATCCAATCTCTGGAGCTGAGAGCTACATCCCTGATGAGTTAATCTGTATAATCCTGCTTCCTTTACTCTGTTCAGGTGTTTCTTTTAAAACTTCTTCCAAATGAAAGTCTTACATGCAAATTTCCATCCCGCAAGGCTGGCACAGCATACCTCTTCCTGCCAGCCTCCAGATGACCGAGTTCTATTTCTGGTGCCCAATGAACATTGGCACCACTGTTTCTCTCTTCTCCACTGTGATCTGTTCTTGACAGTAAGGACATGTCTTAATGTTGAGCAGTATTGGTCTTCTGATTTAATCTTTCATGTTTGGGAGATGTTCTCTCCTAGTCTGCCTTGATGATCTGTTACTAGGATGCTGAGTGAGGTGGCATCTGGTGTTACCATCCCTTGGCATTTTAAATCCATCAGTCTCAAACAGGTACCAAGGCCATGGTGACTCACGTAGCCTGACTCAGCACCACGTTAAAAGTCATAGCTGTGCAGTGTTAGTCATGATTCTAACCCCCAAGCTGTCATAACTGTCCACTGAATTTCAGAATGTGTACTTAAACCAAACCCTGACTTATTTCCCAGTGGGTGCTCTGTATTTTAGCGTAGACAGGAAGATGATTAGTTCAGCCTTGGTCTCCACATTTAACACCAGGATTCACCGAGGGGAGTGTGTGGCCTGTGAGAAGTCTTGAAGCTCTCTGGACATTGTATGAGAACAGGAAACATGAAACCAGAGGCTGAGAGAAAGGAGAAAGAATTCTCACAGTGGGTATCTGACGCTTTGGACATAGGGAATATGGAGCAAATAAAAATCTGGGTTCAAATGAAAACAGCACTTTGGAACTATATAAAATTTGGAGCAATTTACTTAAACTTCAACTTTCCACTTCAGGAAGAGATTCACAAGACCCATGGCACTTGGTTACTGTGAGGAATACGGACAGATGCTAGGCAGAGCTCCAGATCTGCTTCATTATCAGTTTCATTAAGATTTATATAACACGTTGGAAACAGGATAAACCCTGAAGCCAAAGCTGTGGGTGTATTTTTGACAAATCCTTTCACTTCCTCTTGATTATTTTCATCCTCAGACAGGGTTTATGGGGATTGAGCGAGTTTACGATCTCCTAAGACCTTGCTAATTGTCTGTTTCTATATGTGTGTATAAAATTTAGATACAGTCATACATATTTTCAGAAGAGATGGATAAATCCAAACTGGCTGCAGATTTGTCTGAATAAACAAAATGAAAGACACCAAAACCAGAGTTAAACATTAAATGCTTGTGATTAACTGCAGTACATCTTGCTGTTGTATACATGATAGAATTCATTTTTATTGAACAAGCACATTTCCAATGGATCTCCCCATGGCTCCTTTGAAAAGTCATCATATTTATAATGAATATAGTTCTTCATATAATTTGTTGAAAATTTAATGATTCTAGCATTTATTCTAAATCTCATGTGCAGTTTTTTATTTAATAATGACAGTAACTATATGGAACTTTTATTTTTAGTTTATAAGCTCTTATTAACTGGGTTCTATAGACATTATAGTTCTAATAAATGAAATTTTGGAGTCAGAATTGAACCCATATCTTTCTTTATACAAGGTTAAGTCCAAACAACCACACTATTACTATCTCCTTCTTCCCACAACTTTGGGGGATGTTCTCTACTCCTCCTTCTCCCCACCTTCTTCTCCCTTCCTCTCCCCTTTCTCCCTCCTTTGTTCTCCCTCTCCTCCTCCTCTTCCACATCTGCTTCCCCCCTCCTGTCATCAAGTTGAGGCTCAGTATAGAGTTAATGGCTGGCTATGATCCCACTGGATTTGTGAAATAAATGAGGCCTATTCCAGACAGCAGAGTTGCCAGGATGAATACATTCTACAATAAATCCTTCAGCTCTATGTGGAAGTAGCTTCCATTTGCAAAAGGAGAGTTCATGATGCTGGGGCAGGTATGGCATCAGATGGCCAGAACAAGAAGCTGCGTGATCACATCTTCACCTGCAAGCACAGTGACATAGAAGTGGAGCGAGGCTACTCTAAAGCACATCTCTGGTGACATTCTTCCTCCAGTAAGGCTGTGCCATCTCTTCAAACAGAGCTATCAACCGAGAACTAACTGTTTAAGCACCTGATGTTATGGGGGGCATTTCTCAACCAAACAGGGAATGCTAGCACTGAAGTAAATGTCCCTAATACTAACATGAAAAGCTGCAGAAGTTATAACACCAGCATTTACAGTCAGGCTTGTTGTCCCCTTAGAGGACACTTGCGTGCCAGTTTTCACTTCCACTTTCCCAGAGATTTTGTAATGTAGGACAATTATAGTTCTTATTCTAAAGATGCTGATAGCAGGCATTGAAGAGGTGAAGCTGCCTTCAAGGACAGCCTTGTGGCTATTTTACAACTGAGCTCTCTGTGAAAATCAGGCAATTAACTTTCGGTTGCTTCTCCTACTCTGGATGACAGGATGACTCTGCGGATGACATGTTTTGATCATTTATAACACTGAATGCTTTCAAATGTCAAATGTTGAACTAGTTCGTTAACATGCTACCTCTCTCTCTCTCTCTCTCTCTCTCTCTCTCTTTATAGATCGCCTTGTAAGAGGATTAAATTTACTTCTACCAAAGGAAACTAGACCAGAGGGATAGTTCACTGCTCACACTCCTAAGGCGTGGGGGAGTTCTGGGCAATGCTTTGGTGACCTCATAACTATAGATTCTAAGTTCTGCCCTCTACTGCAGACAGGGTCTTTACCAGCTCAGTCTAGCAGACTCTGGGAGTAGATTCTTACATTGTACCAGAGCAGAAGTGTCATGAACCTGAGTCAATAGGAAACTTGAGACCATGGATAATCTGGAAAATTAGCCAATTGAATGACAAAGACTGATTTTCAAATGTTAAATCAAACTTGATTACCTAAGATACACAGCATGTGTTTCTTGTATATTGTCCAATTTTTATTGTTTGTTTGGATCATTTGCATTTATATTCATGAGAATTACTGGTGCATGGCATTCATCTCAGAATGTATTTGTGCCATTTTGCTACCAGAGTTATTATGATGCCATAAAATTATATAAACTAGTCTTGAGTTATCTATCATCTCAATTCTTACATATAGATTTCTCATTTATTTCTTAACTTATGGATAAAATTTATTCATAGAGATAGGAACATATCTTTGTGGTAGAATTTTAAGGAGTTATTTTTGTTTTTAACATTGAGCATTTGTGTGTTTCTGCATATGTGTTTTTGCACACACATATAGAGGAACTCAGAAACTGGAAGAGGTCATTGGATTACTGGTCCTGGAGCTACATGTGGTTATGAGCCAGCATTTGGGTTCTGGGAAGAGAACCTAGGTCCTCTGGAAGAGCAGCCAGTGCTCTTAACCATCAACCATCCCTCCAGCCTTGGAATAGTTAACACATAAACACACATACAATGTATTTACAAAAACTAAAGACGAAACACAAACAACTATGGTCGTTCTCATGTCTCATCATATGTTCATAGCTATGTGGATCATTAGCTTCTCTACCTCCCATTCTATAGTCCCTTCTGAGCTGCCTAGTAGAGTGACTACCTTGACTTCTGCAGATTCTGAGCCACAGTCTTACTGCAATTATTCTGTTGCAGTTATCCATTAATCACGTTATGGACCACATGATAGAAGTTTTGTGTTCCACACACACCCTTCCTTAGCTCAGCTGTGACACTGGTCCTCAATCTACCCCTAATGTCAGGACAAGAAAGTCCCCACCCCCGAGACAGGGTTTCTCTGTAGCTTTGGAGCCTGTCCTGGAACTAGCTCTTGTTTGAACTCACTGAGACCTGCCTGCCTCTGCCTCTTGAGTGCTGGGATTAAAGATGTGCACCACCACTGACTGTTGGAGGAGGGGCCGATTGTTGATTCCCAGCCATTGGCTATCTTAGAGTCGAAATAATCACACAGAAGCTGCATTATTTAAATCACTACTTGGCCCATTAGCTCTAGCTTCTTATTGACTAACTATTAAATCTTAATTTAATCTATTTCTATTAATTTGTGTATTGCCACATGGCAGTGAATTACTGGGTAGTGTTCCCAGCATCTGTCTCAGGCAAAGGATCCATGGCTTCTCTCTGACTCTGCCCTTCTTTTCCCTGTCTACCTAAGTTCTGCCTTGCTATAGGTCCAAAACAGTTTCTTTATTCATTAGCCAATAAAAGCAACACATAGACAGAAGGACTTCCCACAGCAGCTGCCTAGCTTATTAGCTGCTTTTTTCAGCTATAGATCCAGAAATATAAGAAGGACAATCCCAAAGGACAGACAGAATCTCCCAAGTTTAATGTGTTTGCTTAGTTTGTATATATCTGTTTATTTTCCCATGTTTTTGTGTTTTTTTTTCATTTATTATATTTTTCAAATTATAAAAAGGATAGCATGTTATTGGGAAGGTGTGTTTGATCAAAGCATGCTATATACATGTATGGAAAGTTCACAATGAAGCCCTTTAAGACGTATAATTAAAATGGATTAATATACAATAGTTGCTTGACTGAGGGTAACCAACAACTTTATGATTAGATTTAAAGTCTACCCCCCTGGATAGAGTAGATTTCACCAAATTATTGGGAGATTACATGCCCTATGGACATGTTTATGACTAAAGATTTGCTAAATGGGCATACAGTCAAATTGGCTTCTAAATATGTGTGTTTGTTCCTAAAGATTAGCATTAGTCTCCCTCCGTCAAAGAAGCTACCCTTTGCAGTGGGCAATGAGGAGACACATAATTGGTCTAGCAGCAAGAACAGGTGACTGTTAAGTGTTCAGTGATGTGGGATTTCCCTCTGCATGCTGTGAATAGCATCGGTCAATAAAGAAGCTTCTTTGAGACTATTGCGGCACAGAGTAAGGCAAGGCAGGAATTCCAAGCAGATAGAGGAGGGAGTAGGCAGAGCCAGGGAGAAGCCATGGAGCCGCCACAGGAGACAGACACCAGATGTTGGATGGAACCTTACCAGTAGGCCACAACTACATGGTGCTACACAGATTAATAGAAATGGGTTAATTAAGATATAATAACTAGCCAATAAGAAGCGTGAGCTAATAGTCCAAGCAATGTTGTAAAAATACAGTTTTATGTGGTTATTTAAATGTGGGAGGCTGGGAAACCAACAAGTGGCCTCCATCACCATTCAGCTCTAAATGGAACAACTATCTCACCCTGTCTAAGACTCAGAGAAACTGGAGGAAGTGGGGGCAAAGATCATAAGAGCCAGGGGATGGGGAGAACACTCAAAACACTGTTTTCTTGCTATGGCGTATCTGTTACCAGGAACACACAGCAGCTATGACTACCCCGCACAATATCTGCACACACACACACCAGACACACACAAACACATGCACACATATACACACTAGACATTGGCAGAAGCCTAGTCAAGGAGAGGTTGTTGGTTAGGAGTGGGAATGAGATGAGAAAGGGCAGTGGGGAACGGATACCATGACAACAAATTGTAAACATGCATAAAGTTGTGTGTGTGTGTAATATATGTATATATATATATTACACACACATGCATGCACACACACATATCAGACACACATGCACACATATACACACCAGACAATGGTGGGAGCCTAGTTAAGGAAAAGATTGTTTGTAGGAATGGGAATGAGATGAGACAGGGCAGTGGGGAATGGATACCATGACAACACATTGTAGACATGTATAACATTGTGTATATATATTATACAAACACACACACATACACACACACACAGACACACACACACACACACACACACACCAGACATTACATTGAAGGAGAGGGAATGAGATGAGAAAGGGCAGTGGGGAATGGATACTATACCAGCATGTTGTATACATGTATGAAATTGTGTATATTATGCACACACACACACATTTCTGTGTTTTTTTCTTTTTGACATAATAAAATTAAGGAAAAAATAGAAACATCAAATATTCTGTTCTCGGTGGAAACGGTGTTTTCTCTGGATGCTTCTGTATGAAAATGGAAAGAGCCTTAAGAGGAAAGTTCTGGCAGAAGAGTTTAAATTAGATTTCTCTTCGTAATGAAAAATTACATTTTAATAACTTTGTCATTCTATTCCCTTCTCTCTACTCATGAAAGAGAACTCCACTCTTGCAATTGTGGTACGCTCCAGCCATGCTTCCTGGCTGCTCCTGTGACTCATTGCCTGTTTAGAGGCAGCAGATCACTGTCTGTTTTCTCCAGAGTCCAGTGCCTCCCCAGTTGGAGCTTCTAAAGGGTGGGAAGAGTCAGTCACAGGCCAGTTCATTTGTCTAGGCTTCAACTCAAGATTTTCTTTCTTTTAGAACTGTGGCCAGTTTGAATAATTCATGCCCCTGCACAGGCATTCTCATGTGGCACATGGTTATCTTCTAAATCTCTTGTTATCTGCTCACTGAACAAAAGCTCTCACACTGAATGCTTGTTACCCATCTGCCAGTGTTACAATCTACAGGGTGCTGAACAAGCCCAAGTTGTCTTTGACTAGAACAAAGGCATTGTCTTCCCTTTCTCCCCATCTTATCTTTATCTCTTTTTCCTTTCTTGTGCTCCTCCTCCCCCTCCTTTCCTTACTTTCCCATCCCTTTGTCCCATCTCCTTAATCACTTTCCCAGCTCTTTTGTTCCTCCATTCCTTCCTTCCCCCTTTTCTTTCTCTCCTTCCTTCCATCCACTCATTCTCCATTCCCCTCCATTTTTTCCTCCTTCTTCCTTCCTTCTTTCCTGTCATTCATTTATTTTTTTCTTTCTTATTGATTTTTATTGAGCTCTAAATTTTTTCTTCTCCCCTCCCTCTCTGCCCCCCTCCCCTTCAACCCTTTCCCATGGTCTCCATGCTCCCAATTTACTCAGGAGATTTTGTCTTTTTCTACTTTCCATGTAGATAAGATCCATGTATGTGTCTCTTAGGGTCTTCATTGTTGTCTAGGTTCTCTGGGATT
>LOEQ01002065.1:43969-67183 GCA_001685075.1 Bramus lutescens | reverse complement strand
GCTTTTGTTTTCACAGGAAATGAGAGGCTGTGGATTCATTCTGAGTTAAGAAAAATCAGGTTTGATCAAGGAAAACCCCCTGAGAAATCTCCGATAGGAGCGAATGACCCATATGTTTGAGTTGAGTTCTACATCCAGAACAGATTCAAGACCGACGCCAGTCAGGACTTGATCATAACTCTAAATTTTCTTTAGGTACCCATAAGATTATCTGCACCCCCAATAAGCAGGAACTATCTTGGAAAACTATGCCCACATTCCCAAAAAAATAGATTATGGATGTTTGCCTTTGTTAAGAATGTTAGTTACAAGTTGTTATGGATAACAGTCAGTAGAAAAGCTAAACAAAGGAGATTTGATTCAGAGTTCTCATTTATAAAATGGGGGGCAGTGCTGTGTGACAATGGCTTTCCCCTGTAAAGATTTGTTTCTTGTACTTGTTTAATAAAATGCTGATTGGTCAGTAGTCAGACAGGAAGTACAGGCGGGGTGATGAGAATTCTTGGAAGAGGAAGGATTCAGTTTGCAGGTGTGACCCAGCCATAGAGGAAGCAAGATGTGACTGCTTTGCCCATAAAGGTACCAAACCCTGTGGCTAATACAGACAAGAATTATGGGCTAATATAAGTTATAAGGGTTAATAAGAAGCCTGAGATACTAAGTCAATCAGTTTATAATTAATGTAGAGCCCTGTGTGTATTTCTTTGGGACTGAATGCTGAATGCTGTGGTTTAAGCCAAATAAACCCTTTTCTTCCCAACTCCCTTTTTGATCACAGTCTTTATCACAGCAGTAGAAACCCTAACTATGACAGCCTCCATTACATTTTTTGGAGACAGCGTGTTTCCTTGAACTTGAAGCTTGCCCTGTTGACTATCCTGGTTGACTAATGAATAAGCCCCCAGGGTCCCTCTGTCCTGAGATACTCTGGGATTGGATACATTTGCCACCGTGATTACCAAGCAATTGTTTGTGGCAGGTAATTTTGAAGTTTTTTGGTTTTCTTTCTTTCTTTTTTAACTTTTGCAAATCACAAGAACTGCAGTTGCATTTCGTTTTTGTAAGAATTGCGTGTTGACAGAATTGTTGTCTTTCAGAGGCAGCCCAACAAGCATGGAGAAGCTAATTAGACAACTGAGGGGCAGGGCCTGGTCTCAGTGGACAGCCTGACTGACTTTAAAGACCACAGTCTTAATCATGGGTGTGGAGGGTTACCTCAGCTGCTTCCAGACTGGCTGGGAGACGGTAGTAGAAAGTCGTTTTTATTTTAAGAACTGACTCTGCAAGAAAGAAGAGAGAAGGCATAGTATTTAAGCAGGTCTAGCAACTAGTAAAGACACAAGGCTGAGGAGAGTGCTCAGTTCCTCATGTGTTTGCTTTGAGTTGTCAGTGAATATGACTTTAAACTCCAGAGTCTACATAGAAAAATACAGGCATGTAATCCCAACACTCCCATGCTGGGGAGAAGGAGGCGGGCAGATGCTTGAGGCTCCTGGACCAGCTGACCCAGTATACTTGATAAATTTCAGGCCTTTGAGAGATTCCACCTCAAAAATAAATAAATAAGTAAATAAATAAATAAATGAAATTGCTGACTAGCACCTGAGGAAAAACACCCAGGGTTTGTCCTTTGGCCTTCTCAGATGTGTGTCCAAATGTGTGTGCATGTGTCCTTTATACAAGTGTGAACACATGCAGACACATGAAGACAAAAGACTAAAGTCACGACCCAATCCCCACATAACACTTTTCACAACTTGAACAAGTTCCAGGAGGAGGATGTGGCAGGAGGATCCCTGTCAATCATCTGACCAGTGCAAGAATTCTGACTCTGGGTGGGAAAGGTGCAGTGGATTTCTGCTGGCCCTTGCCTCCTTTAGCACCTTAGATTTAGATTAGCCATGCAGTCTAGAAGGTGGTAGAGAGACTTTCCAGTCAAGTCTAAGTGTTCAGATGCTAGGACTGGGTAACTGAAAACCACCCTCCTCTTAGAGAGACATTGTAGTCTTCTAAATGTCACCTTGCTTTGCTTTCTCTCTGACTTAATGTGTCCACTGACAATAACCAACAGTTATCTAAGGGTCTTGGGGTTATAGATTCAGAACAAGAAACCCAGGATCCCATAGCAGAAAGTTTAAATACAATTAAACTTTAATAAAAATTTAAATAAAAACCTCCCTACATAGACTTATTTAAATATCTGATTGAGAACAAGACAGAAGAAAGCTGGTTTTAGGGAAGGGAACTATGTCTACAAAGTCTTCATTTTTTTTCCTGGAAGACTCATGAGCTCTCTGTCTTCCATTCCTATAAGTATGCTTGCTTTTAAGCATTTTCTTTGAGTTGTCCTTAAACTCCACAGAAGAGATTGGCTTGCACCTCAGGTTTACTGTGTGTGGTGTGTCTTCATTACAACATAGCTGGCCTTCCAAGAGTTGCTAAAGAATACCCCTCCTAGGCCAATCCACTGGTTTAGCAGGTAAAAGTGCTTATCTTGCAAACCTGAAACATGAGTTTGATTCCCAGAATTCAGGGTAGAAGGAGAGAGCAGAATCTTAAAAACTGTCCTTTCACACATTGTCCATGGCATGCTTGCATTCATGAACAACCATGAACAATGAATAAATAATAATTTTAAATAAAAAGAAATGAGAAAAAGAATTATCATATCAGCAATGTTTGCATGAAAAAGCACACACTGGCATCTTCTCCTGGCCAGCCTGCTTCTGCTTGTTGTTTCAGAAAACGGGGGTGTACTCTTTGACAGCTGAAAAATGATAGCATGGAAGTTGTCTCTCAGTCTTTGCTAAAGAGGCCTGGGAATAGGGTCATAACATGGTGCATAATCACCATGGGAATAGGGTCATAATATGGCGCATAATCACCATGGGAATAGTGTCATAATATGGTGCATAATCACCATGGGAATAGGGTCATAACATGGTGCATAAACGCCATATGTTTGTTTACTAAGATATATTTTATGGAGAGCCCCAAAGAAAGTTCTTGATTCATTCCCATTGATAAAACTGTCTCATTTTATCTTCTACAGGAGGTTGCAGGAGCACAGACTACTTTATGGTTTATGATTAATTTGCAGTCTTTGAGTTCAAATACTGCTGAGTTTAGCAGATTTTGGGGTGTCTTTATACTTTTTCTTCTAACCGTTCCTCTTTTTTAGATCCATCAACTTGAAAGTGATAAACAAGGTGTAAATAATTAGAGGCTGTTATGTTTATTTAAGTCAAAACTTTTATTAGTAGGGAGACTGTGCGTCTGGAGTCTGGCACATTTTCTACTTTCCTAGCTAACCCTTTCAGGGAATTTTAAGTGGAGACTGAATAACTAAATGATGAACTGAAAGGTGAGATAGTCTGTAAAATAAAACCAGAGAATACCAGCCAGCCAACTGAAAAGGCCAAAGATGAAGAGTCTATCGGGGAACAGTTGAGGGACCAAACTTAGCTCCACTTAGTTAGGCTAAGGCTAAAGGTTTTGGACACTCATTTCCCTGTGTTAGAAAGGAATCGACAATGTCTTAGCCAGAGTTAAGATTGCTTTGAGGAAAGAAGTTTATTCTGCTCACACTTCCACATCACAGTTCATCATCAAAGGAAGTCTGGACAGGAAGTGAAACAGGGCAGGAACCTGGAGGCAGGAGCTGATGCAGAGGCCATGGGAAGCAATGTGTACTGCCTTGCTCCCCATGACTTGTTCAGCCTGCTATCTTATAAAACCCGGACCACTAGCCCAGTGATGGCCCAGCCCATCATGGCCTGAGACCTACCTACCTCATCAATCACTAGATAAGAAAATGCCATACAGGCTTGCCTAAACCCGAATTTATGGAGGCATGTTCTTAATTTAAGTTCCCTAATCTCAGATGACTTCAGCCTGTGTCAAGTTGACATAACACTTAGCCAGTTAAGACAGAAATTGAAAACAAGGATCTTGGAATCCGAACATAGTGGTACACACCTGTAGCCTAGGCGCCTAAGATGTTGAGGAAGGAGGATTGCTGTGAATTTGACAGGTTCCTCTTTGTGCAGCTACTGTCTACACTTGGCTCTAAGTTGTATTTGATGCAATTACAAAAACATTTCTGCTCCCCAATTCCCCTCAGGCCAAGTTGCTTGCCTGTCTGCAAGTGCTTCAACAAGAAGTCTCTTGACACACCCGAGGGCAGGGTGGCAGCAGAGAACCTTTGCAGCCATGATCAGAGGATTGTCTCCTTCAGGAAAAAGCCAGCAAGCAATGGTCTGAGGAGGTGGGGCAATGTGGAGCTATGGAGCTATGATAAATGATAACACCATTTATCTTCCAATTTTGCATGAAGCCAGTTCAAAATAGTCACCAAGAACCATGTTCAGTCAATCTTTTGGTTCTGCAGATTCACTTCTGTGGGAAATACCACTTCAGGGGTTGCCTATGCTACTTGAGGTTATTATGAGAGATAGAAAGGTTGATCTAATCCTGGATTAGTTTTACTGTGAAGAAAATGCCTTCACTCCAATGTAGCATCTTCATTTTACAGGATACTTGATTCTGTATGAGAAAAAAAATAGATAAACGGTGCCAGGCAGAATGTCCTCAATTATCTTAGTTTCTTCTTTATCCCTTCCTTTGCACAAAACACAGTCAGTTTTTCCATCCATCTTTTCATTGTGGCTTTCTGGAATATTCTGTTGGCATAGCTGAAGGGACCCATGGTCATAGATGCCTGGCAGTAAAATGCCTGGGAAAGGAATGGGCAGGGCATAGATGGTAAGGACCAGATACAGCTCTGTCACCTACATCAGCCCTGCCCAAATGGCAAGCTCTGATTCTTCAAGTTAAAATTTTGCAGCCTTCTGTATCTCTAATGTGCAAGGTTGCACAAAACAAGACTAGAAAGTGAGCCACACATTGAAAACTCCTCCCATTCTCTTTATACACCAGAGAAACATTGCAGTTCTGTAACAGAGAGGTGTCTAGACCATTCGTCTGTGGGTATGGCCTCAGTGAGGAGGGTGTCCCCAAGGTGAATGCTTCTCGGCCTCCCCACTTCTTTCATTGGAATTTATCTGCCTTTGTAACTCTCTCAAAGGTTTAGCATCAGAAAAAGTTCCTAAGAGAAGTCGATGTGTATTAAGCATTTAGGACACTCTAGATCTTGTTCTGAGCAATAATTTACTACCTTACATTTATCTTTAGTAAAGCACATATGGGAATAACTTATCATCTCTGGCTTTCCAGTGGAGAAACCAAGGCATCCTTGTTAGCAATTTCTTTTGAGAGTTGAAACACTCCTTTCTAGGAAGGAGGGGAGGCACTCCTAGAACTCAGGGAGTAAAAAAATAATCTTCACCTGCTTCAGAAGGCTATAATGCACAAGTCTACGAGGTTCTTCCCAAGGTTATGGAAGCAGCAAGTGACTCCTGGGGAGGGGACTCTGGCTGGCAGCCTTGCTGAGAGAAGGCTCTGTGGTCTGTTGAGCTGCTTGAAAATCACACAGAAATTAGCAAGGATGCAGCTTTCATGAGTTATCACATGTGTCGGGGTGGTCTTTCTTTGAGTCCCTGCCTGCGGATGATCTCAGCTCCTGTGAGTGACCCCTCACCCATTCTCCTGTAGGTAACCACAGTAAACTCATTGGTTCAGTATGTTAGATCTTGGTATAGTTACTGATTCTGTCTGGTTTCCAGTGTAGAGTAAGTAGACATTTGTGATCACACAGATGTGAGCAGACAGATGTGAGCAGATGTTGTGAGTAGACATTTGTCATCAGACAGATGTGTGTAGACAGATGTGAGCACACAATGCGAGTAGACATTGTGTGAGTAGCTGTTGTGTGAGCAGATAGATGTGAGTAGAGAGATGTGAACACACAGATGTGAGTAGATGTGTCAACAGACAGATGTAAGTAGACAGATGTGAGTAGACAGATGTGTGCACACAGATGTGAGCACACAGATATGAGTAGACATTGTGTGAGTAGATGTTGTGTGAGCAGATAGATGTGAGTAGACAGATGTGTGCACACAGATGTGAGTAGATAGATGTGTGTACACAGATGTGAGCAGACAAATGTGAGTTCACTGATGTGAATAGACAAATGTGAGCATACAGATATGAGCAGATGTTGTGTGAGAGATGTTGCATAAGTAGACATTGTGTAAGTAGACAGATGTGAGCAGACAGGAGTGAGTAGACAAATGTGAGTAGAGGTTGTGTAAGTAGACAGATGTACCAGACAGATGTGAGCACACAGGTGTGAGCAGATGTTGTGTGAGTAGACAGATGTGAGTAGACAGATGATGTGAGCAGACAGATGTGAGTAGACGTGTGAGTAGACCAATGTGAGCAGACAGATGTAAGTAGAGGTTGTATGAGCAGGCAGATATGAGCAGATGTTGTGTGAGTAGAGAGATGTGAACAGACAGAGTCGATATCGTGTATTCTCAGGAAAAGTCCCACACAACAGGCCAGAAGGCATTAATATACTTTCTGAAGGTCAGTCACCCAAGGGTCACATTTTGAACCCAGTGCAGGGTTTATGAAACTTCACAGACACACACCACCTAGGGAACTTGCTATAACACAGTGTAATTTAGCAAATCTCTTTCTGTGCCTCTAAGAAACCCCAAGATCCTGTTTGTATGGCCCAGTCAAAGGCCACACATAGACTTGTACTATATTGCTTTTGTTTTCTCATATAATCTATATAGATTATGAAAGGAAAACATTTACTTTCAAAGATAGAGAGTAAAAGCATTAATAAACACCTAAATACATACAACCAGGGCAGAAAAAAATTCTCTGTGTCAAAGACAACAAGTAGAAATAAAAATGAAAAAAGTTAAAACAAATAAAGGAAGATAAATGAATATATTAATAAGAATATTATATGCAAATCATTTATACAAAAAGAAGACATTTCATTTTGTAAGATAACACAGGAAGATCCAAGGAGTCTTATTCTATGTGGATATTTAAGAATGCTAAATCATACAAGGAAAATAAAAGAAGTTTATAAAATCACAGAATCTGAGGAAATTTAACACATCTTCCTCTGTTACTCATTCTTTAAGGCAAAATTCTGAAAAATTACAAATATTTAAACTAAACAGCTAATAAAATTCCCCTGTCACTTTGCTATATGTAACAATTTACATAGCATTTCATTATTTTGTGACTAATAAAGGCAATAACCAAGAATCCTTAAATGCTCACTCTTTGGATTGGAAAGGGAGGGAGAGGGGAATGGGTGGAGGGGGAGTAAAATAGGAGGAGGGGAGGAGGTGGAAATTTTTAATAATAATAAAGAAAATGAAAAAAAAAGAAAAGAAAAAATAAAAATAAAAAGAGCCCAAAGAAAGAGCTGAAAAAGCTTTGTCGTGAAAGCAACCAGCGTGCTGAAAGAGACAGAAAAGTTAACTATGCAACTGAGAGAGGGGTGGACACTTCAAACTGAAGGAATGGTCTGGATGATGAGAGAAATCAACCAGTTCAGAAATGAGAAGGGCAAACTGCGTGGATTGTTTAACATGATAAAGGTTGAGGTCAGGGATATTGAGAATACAAAGGGATTTTAAATGTCCATTAAGTATACTAAATCTATGCTTCAGCTGCTGAAGTGATCACCGCTTATGCAGGTGTCACTATCTTCTTTCCTGTAGTGATGAATTACAGTATCCTAGTTACATAGTAAAGAGTCATTCAATCATTATAAAGAATAATTATAGATGCAATTAAAATAGTAATTCAGTACCGAATTAAGACTCTAGTTAATTTATAAAAATAATTAAAGGGAGACCCAATGATAATACTATAATATGACTGTAAACAGGCATATACACTTAATCCATGTCTGGAGCCTGATTTCATGAGAAGGCTTATAGAAGGAAATGAAAGCTGGCATCTGAGGACAGTTACATGTGAAGTGTAAACTAGACAGCAGATGCCAATGGTGCATATATGTGGCACCTCAGAGCTGGTATTTCTGTGTTGATGGAAACAACTTTTCTTTAATTGTCATATAAAAACAAACTCTTTTTAAAATTTGTTTTGTAAGTTATCTCCTAGAATCTTTTTTTGGATAAATTACACCTTTCAATAATGTTTTTGTTTCTAATTTCTCCTTGGATATTTTAGTATTCTCAAATAGTTACAAGTAAGACTTTATATATGTATCTTTTTAATTTAATTCCAAAGTCACACTAATAAAAGAATATTCTTAAAAAAAAGAACTATACTGCTTTCAAAACCAGCTTCCTGTGTGGAGTTAGTCCTTATCAAATCATTTTGTCCTTGTTGTAAAAACACAAATTATGTTTCTAAATCACACATCTTCATAGTGGTGTAGTGCTGTGAATCTTTGTTTGTTTGTTTTTATGGTAGGAAAAATCATATTTTACTTAGACCTTCAATTTTAGAATGAACAAACCATTATTGACAGTTTAACATCATCAATAATATGCTGAGTTCTTGGCTTTTTGACTGATTTTGGATCTGACTCCTTGAGTCAGACTTGAATCCTACCAAAATATGTATGTTCCACTGTCAATTACTAAGCAATATATCTCAGATGAATCTTTGTCTATTATTTTTTCTTTGCCTATTTTTGCTCTTATGTTCTATTCTATCCCAGAAGATCCAAGTTACAAAGGAACACCCATAAATGCCCTCTTTGTTCTTGTGGCATCTTAGCACAGCATGGAGCCTCCTTTCATTTGCTGGAGGTTGGTGTGCTACGATCTCCCTCCTTGGTTTCATCACAAACTGTGGATCCTAGAACAACCTCCAACAGGGGACAATCATTCAAAATATCTGTAAGGTAATTAGGATGTGATACTCCAACAGGTAACTGAAAAGCATCTACCTGTTTGTCAATCACTGTATTAGTTGGAAGAGATTCAATTACACATCTGATGATGTTTAATGCCACCGTAGTTTTGGTTTGTCAGCTGAGGATGCCCTACCATCTCTACATCTGATGTCTGCATTGGCCATTACAGAAACATTGATAGGGATGAATCCTTTCCCAGTCTCCTTTCTGTCACTCTATCGTCAGCCTGTAAGGGAACCCCTACCCAATGTTCACCAGAGCTAAGGCTCTGCAACTGAACTCAGAGTTCTAGGAAACCAGCAACTTGGGGATAGCAGAAGGTCTTGTGCCTCAATCACAGTGTATCAGCATCCGGAGACACCATTTGTCTGGCACCCTGTCCATACACCCTATCCATACACCCTGATCCTTAAGACTCATACATGGAAACACCAAAATATTCATTTGTAGAAATGTTGGCATTGAATATGTGACAGTAATTATAGATATAGACTTGGTCCCTGAAGCTTTGAACAAGGTCCTACCATGCTGATGTAACCTGTGGATTATCCGGTCCACAACATTTCTATTCAGTTACTCTGAGTGGTCAGTACAGCAAAGAGATGCCAGCTGTCAATGAAAACGTCAAATCTGTGTTACTCACATACAGTGTGAAGCTGTGTAGTTGATACAGTGGCATTTCATTTGGTTCCTAATTTAACAGTCTTTCCCCACATTCTTTCCAGCAGGAACTATAGAGATACTGATTAAGCAGCAATTAAACATCCTAACATTGTCATTATCTTTCTTTAAGTAGCCACTTCAGGCACAAGGAAATCTTTAACTAAAGCAGAATTTAATTTTCCAAGGGTGCAGGTACACTTTCAATTCTCCCGATTCTGTATTTTCAAAAGGAATAAAGAGTCTCATGTCGATCCTAAGAGACTCTTCAGATTGAATACAGACTCCATGGGGATAGAGCTTCTGCCTTTGTATCATAATATTTTCAATTTGTATCTCTATCCAACAGCCCAGGAGGATGTGCATAGTACGTGCTACAGGCTATGTTGTACCTGGGAACTCTCTTGGGGCAATGCCATTGATAGATTCTTATCTGCTGGACTGTAAGCCACACCCAACCCTGAGAAGTTGCCCTTTGTCAGGGATTTTAATAACAGCACTAAGTAAAATCATTGATACCCCCCAAAGTGATGCACAGTGAATTTTTACTTACCCTTTTATTGTTCATGGCTATAGTCTGGATTAGCATAAGAGCAATTTCAGAAGATCAGAACAATTTTTATCTGAGAAGATGTTTGAAGAATTTTCAGTACCAAAATAGCAAAACATGTGGCACTCAGTGATTCACTCTGTCATTTCCTGTGTTGCTTTAATTATTCAGATATTGTCTTCATTGCCAAGTATGTCTTAGGAAAAGAAGGGAAAAACAATGTGAGGCCATTCTAGATCAGTAAGAACTAGTCAACATGATGCTCAATGTAGCCTCAAAATAGAAAGGGATGGGTGGGATAACATTGCGAGGCGTGATAGAAGCTGGTGACCGTTTCTGGTGCTAGACAAGTTGCTCTTATTGGAAGACTGCCTTTCATCTTTGTGGTAAGATAAGAGTAGAACAGGGAATCTTATTATGCTCAAGCATGGGAAAGCTTTCTGGTTCATTCTATGCTTGCCAAGTCAAGACATCCACATGATTGTTGAACTCATGATTAATTTTGCCATGGTTAATGTTTAGTAATATCATGATAGTACATCATGAGCTCAGGGATTTTTTTTTTTGACAATTCCAAGGTATTGTAGCCTGATTGGGGTTATTACTTTGTGCTTATACAATCATTAGTCTATACTTTAATTAAGAACTGACTTTGTAAAACAAAGTTTACCTAGAAAAAGTCCTGAATGAAACAGGAAAGAGATTGTTTAAAAAACAGTCCCTGAATCTAATTAAGAAAGAGTGCTTCATGGAGCGTCATCTACTGTTGTTTTATTTGTTCCCATTTTCAAATTTCAGAAAGAAAAACCACATTTAACATGGGATGAATGCACCATAATGTATTCCCTATGCAAGCTGGGATGATGGATGGGCTCCAGAAAGACACAGCCAGTGTCCACAATGGGCTTCAGATAATAGGCTGAGTCCTTGGTGTTTTGTAACCAACAGAAGGGAGAGTGTTTAATGGGCCCCTCTTGCAAATGAGTAATTTCCACAATCTGTCAGGACTCTTTTGTTTGCTTTCCTTTATGCTATTCTATTTGATTTGGTTTCTTAGTCTTATAATTAGAAATCCTTGACAATGAGTTGAGGGGAAAGAAAAAAGTTCTAAAAGGGAACAGTCATTATAAAGAGGGGAAAATACTTTTCTGAAAAGTTAGGAAATTATTACTCATTACAGGAGGCAAGAAAAAAGATTTTGATTGAGTGATGACAGATCTGTCTCAATGGAATGAAAGTTGGTTATTTCCTGTTAAACTAATACAACTTTTCAGAATTTTAAATATAGCTTTTTATGCCCCCAAGTCCAGGAAGTGTTGTTTATCTGGGAATAGTGTAAACAGCAAGGTTGTTCCATGGAAGGAGACACAGCCAGCAACACTCCCCCCCCCCAAGCTGTGGCCCCTTGAAGAATGATTGAAAGTGTTCCTTTGAAATTTTCTGGCCTCTAGGGCAAAAGCAGCAAGTGCCCTCTGCCCTGTCCTGCATGAAGTAAGAATAGAAGGCCTCCCATGGAATATACTCACCTCTGGGATGCTCTCTCAGGCATAAGTCTACCCATATACAACTGGCTTTGACACAAAGGCCAGATTTTTCAGGCTGCATTTACCTGTGTCAGGGCTTGCCAGAAGTGCCAGAGGAAGACCAAAAGCCATCTAAGTTAGAAGGATCCATGCAGAGATAAGAGCTTTGGGGTGGGTCCAATGATACCTTGAGAAGACTTCCATGCCTTTATCTCTTAGCCATCAGAGCTCTGCTTCCCTTGGTCTGTGCTGATGGAGTACTGTAGATCTTCATGCAGAACTTCAATCCATTGCTTCTCCTACTCCCTGCCCTATTGTAGGAGCCCTCTTGTTTGTTCCTGGCTGCTCAGCCCCGAAATAACCACACAGAAATTCCATTAATTACACCACTGTTTGGCCTATTTGCTCTAACTTCTTATTGGCTAGCTCTTACACCTTAATTTAACCCATTTCCAACATTTAATATTTTACCATGAAGCTCGTGGCCTGCTGGCAAGGTTCCAGCTGGCAGCTCTGCATCTTTTCCCTCTGGCGGCTACATGGTTTCTCTTGACCCTTTCTTCTTTCTCCCAGCATTCAGTTTAGTTTTCCTCGCCTACTTCTATTCTGCCCTACCAGGCAGAAGACAGATTTTTTTATTAACCAATGGTATTCACAGCATAAAGAGGGGTCTCCTACATTGCTGTCCCACCTCTTCTCTTGGTTCAAATCGCTGTGCCTTAAGTCTCGGTTGTAACGTCTTCATAGTTGCATCTTCTATCGGTCATTGTCACAGCCATTGGCATATTTTCTCTGTATCCCACAGACTTGTTGAACTTGACTCCAATTCTCTTTGCCACTGTTAACTTTTCCCTTTCAGAGACTTAAACTCTGATTTCATCTGGATCTTGTGTGGACATGGAGCAAATACGTGGGTGCTCCACCCTGCATCCTAATCCCAGTTCTAATTCTCTTTAAAGAAATCTTTAGACAGTATAATTGCCATTGATTTTTCTGTCCTATGTCTTATTCATTTAATGATATATGTTTGATGAGCTCTCCTGGTTTTCAGTATTTTCACTGTCTTCAGGTCCAAGTGTTACTGCATATTCAGAAATCATAGAATTATAGATGTGGTTTATACACCATGTAAGGGAATGTGTGGAACGAATTCTTAGGAAGGGCTGCAGCTTCAGCTCTGTCTTTATCTGTGAGATTTGTCTAGATTCCTCTTGATCTTAGCAAGTCAATTAAATTCTGAGAGCCCAGATTCCTCATATTGATGATTATAACCCAGGATAATGATGCCTATATCATGGAGTTATTGAAAAAACTTTAAAAGATTGTACATATGACAGGCTGTGTATCTAGAATACACACATACACACATACACACACATAATATGTACCACATAAAATATATAACAGAATGTCATAATGCACATATGTATACATGTAATTTATCTGTATATGAATTGCATTACACATTACTCCAAACCTAGGGAAAATTTTAAGGAACATATACTAATTTAGTTAATATATTTAGACACTTTTAGAATGACATTGAATATAACATGATAAAAGTTATTCTGAAAATCCCATACCCATCTTTTGTCAATTTAAGAAATTAAAGGGAGCCTAGAAGAGCTAGACACAGCCTTTTCCTCAAAGAGTAAGTGTTTTCTGAGAGTGAAAGAGACACTTGCCTGAGAAGTCTGAAGAGGCTTCACATTTGTGAGTTGGTTTGGGAAAAGGAATTCTGTGGCTAAAAAGGAGTGGATCCTGACTCCTAGATGAAATACCTGCATGGGTATCATTGGCAGATGTTTCTCCAAAGTTTCCCAAGACCATAGTTCTCAAAGACTGTAAATGTGTTAAATAACATACAAAAGGGCTTTTTTCATGTTTAATGAAAGTTGGGGGCTTCAGTCAAGAAGACTTCCCTGGTAGACCTTGAGGTTTTAAAATTGATCATTCCCTAAAAGCTAACGAGTCCTCAGTGATGGCATCATATTAATGAAAGAAAAGCAGAAGGCAGAGATGTTAGAAACAAGAAAAATTCAATGAGTTATTACTGGCTTGTGGGTGGCCAAGGAAAGCAGTGCTACAAACAGCAGGAGGGAGTTCCTCCAGCAGGCTGAGCAAGCTGGGATGTGGTTCTTTTCCAAAACCTCCTGGCAGGAGAGCAGCCCTGCAAGCACCTGGGTTTGCTTTTGAGACAACACGAAGAAATATGAGTCCTCAATATTCTAGTGTATGGAAAGTTTAGCTAATTGTGGATGCTGTTTCAAGCTGAAAAGTTCTGGTGATTCATGATGCAGAAATAGAAATGTATTGCAAATGGACTGAGGATATAGCGCAGTGGTAAAGTACTGGGCAGCGTGTGCAAGGCTCTGGGTTTGCTCTTCAGTGCCTCGAAATACATAAAGGAAGGAAGGAAGGAAAGAAAGGAAGAAAGAAGGAAAGAAAGGAAGAAGGAAGGAAAGAAAGGAATGTAATTGCAAGGAAAAGAAGTGGTCTTATGTGTTTCAGAGTCTAAATTCATGAGGGGCCATCTTGGTTAGGGAGAGAGAAGGAACGTAATCAAAGGCGATGGCACATCCACACGGGAAGAGATTTGTTGTTGATTTGCTGACTGTAACAGAGAAGTAGTGCGGAATTTAAAAGAGGAACAAAGAATTATGCATCAGTGAGAGAATGACAGACTGTGAGTTAGATAGCTGTGTGTAGTCGTCAGGAAAAAGGTTTGGGGTCACCACAGGGACACATAGAAACAGGATGTGAGGAGGTGAGGCATGATGGGAGAGGGTGGGAGACACAGAGGTTTCTTCCTGTGTGAAAAATCAATGAAGCTGTGGAGCTGGTCAGTAAATTCAGAGAAAGGCACTTTTTGAAAACCTAAATATGACTTTATTTTAAGCGAAAATACAGTATTTCAGAGACTGCTTTATTTCCAGTAGAAATTTTTTAACTTATAAAATAGTTTTAAATCTACAGTTAAATGTGGTCTTTAATAAATAGGGAAATTATTAGGACTTTCTCCATCTTCTGTCTGTTCAGAAGCAGCAACAGGACTAGGTAATTCAAATCCAAATTGCCCAGAAAGCTTTTTTAACTTCTCTTCTAATAGAATATTCTTCTTCACTTCTTCTTTATAGTTGTAATTTAGGTCTTCAATTTCTTCAAAGAGCAAAGGATCAAAATTTTCCAGTTACCTTTTCAGTTTTTTAATTTTCTTTATCAAATGCTGCTTGTCTAGGTCTGATTTTCTGAGCTGTGTTTCCAGGTCATTTATCTTTTCCTTTCGTTGATCAGAACCAGGTGTGCTGCTTCCGCTCCAGTTTGGTCCTTGTTAACTTCTATCTGATGGATTAATTCTGCCTTTTCTTTATCCATCTGACTATTGGCTAATCGAAGGAGCTGGAGTTCCCACATAAGTCCTCAGAGAAAGGCACTGTCAATGCAGAGCACAGTCCTGATGGTAACTCAGCTAGATATGCATCCATGCTCTGCCCCATTAACCCGTTTATCTTGCCTGCTAGAGTACCTTTCAACTCTTAGGCTTGCGGTAAGGATTAACTGGGTAATATACTTGTTTTTAAGATTGTTGGGTAATTAGATTAAGTGATATCTGAAATCTTACATCAATATGTTGGTACCAAGGAACATTATATTAAGACAGAATATATCATCATTGTTTCAACAAATCCTAGCATTGATTAGATTCAAAACATGGATGGAACTAAGTCTTCTGACTTCAGTTACCCTAGCCACATAAAATTCCCTGTTGGTGGAGGCTGTTCATTCATTTCTTGGCCACTCAGACTTCCAAAATAATCACTCAGAAACTATATTATTTGCCATACTGTTTGGCCAATAGCTTAAGTGTATTGCTAGCTAGTTCTTATATCTTTAGTTAGCCCACTTCTATTAATCTGTGTATTGCCACATAGCTATGGCTTCCCGGGTGAAGTTCCATCCTGCATCTGTCTCTGGTGGGGCTACATGACTTCTCTCTGGCTCCATCTACTCTCTCTATATATATCTCTTCTAGCCTGGTTATATTCTGTTAAGCCATTGGCCAAAAGAAGCTTCTTTATTCATTAACCAATAAAAGCAACACAAAGATGAAAAGACTTCCCACACTATTTCCCCTTTCCTGTTTAAATAAAAAGGAAGGTTTTAACTTTACCATAGTAAAATTACATATAACAAGCAAGAATTACAGCTACAATATTTATATCTATCTTTTATCATAAAGAAGGAAAACTATAACTATCTATTCTTCAACTCTATCAAAGACCCCAGAAGGATTTATTACCTAAGTTAACAGAAAGTGCATTGTAATCAACTTCCAAAACTCTTGAATTGACAGAGACATCTTGCTGTCTGGACAGTGGCCCAAAGTTCTTCGGTAGTATTGGAACATCCATCTTCAACCTGCAGGTAGATAGTACCTGGCAGACTTTCCAATGAAGCAGGAAGTTTCAAAGACAGTTTCCCCTATATTGGCAGTTTGTCAGTCACTTTTTTTTCTGTGTCCTGCAGAAGGTCTGGCAGACTCTTTCATGAAGCAGGAACCCTTGAAGACGGTCTCACCTTCCTTAGGCAGCTTCAGCAGTCATTGTTCTGTGGGTCCTACAAGTTCAGTCAAACAGTTCAGGCAAGAGCAGTTTCTTGCCCAAATGGCTAACAACCTCCATGAGGAACCTCTTTGGTACCCGTCATCCTCTTTGAAGTAGATTGGTGTTGCCAGGAGCAGATGTGTCTCATTGTTGTGAAGAGTCCTCAGTTCTTAAAACATTTAAATGCCATATTCTGTTAGTCTTTGAAAGATTTGAAGAATACCTATGTAACTGAAATATATATCTATATATGTAGAAAACTAACATGACTACAAGCTTGACTATTAAAGATGACTACTATCTATTAACCTGTATTTCTTAATTATACATTATTTTTTAAATGAACTGCACAAACACAATATCTTAATCAAGAGCAGAAATACATATGCACAGTACAACAAAATTGACCTTAAATTTGTATCAATAGACAAAGATCGATACAAATGCAAAGTATTCGTATCTATAGCGTATACCCCTTTAAATGTAAACAAACATTTATAAACAATATTTGGGAATTTGGGCATAGTTCTTTCCAAACTGCTTTCTAATTTTTGTTAGGCAAAGTAATTTGTGGGGGAGTATTCACAGAGACCTTTCAGGAGGATCTTGGTTTTATGAAACCATATTAGTTTAGAAGAAATCCATAGGTTCTCATCCTATGTGGAAACAAAAGCAGAACCTCTTTTAACAAAGCAACATATCCTTAGACTCAAATTTTGAAGTCAAAAAACCTTTAAAGCATATGTTGGTTTAATTTAGTAGTCCTCTCAATCAAACATCTCTCTGAAGTCAAAATATTCAAAGAAAATACATTAATATATATAATCCAGACACTCTGTGTATATTCCATCTTTATGTGGCTTATTTTTCTTTATTCCTATTACTTTTTCTACAAGTTTACTCTGTCTCTTTAAAAACTTTCTTTAATTCTTCAAAAACCATTTACTTCTTTTTGTAACTCCCCGTATTCTTTTCCTTCGCTCTCAAGTCTATGCATATATTTTAAACACACTGTATCTCACTTAGAGATATTTTATGTCTGAATCTGTCTTTATTGTGTATCTGTAATTATTTTCTTATTAGAAGCACCTCCCCCATTTTTGTTTTTTTACTTTTTTAAATGCTAAGCAGGTGTGACTAGGGCAGAGGCATGTTCGATGACACCGAGAGCCATGTGCATTGCCCCACTTGTAAGCACACAGTAGGTCTATGTTGCCATTAAGAAAGTTGTAGCACTCTGCTCACAGACCCTATTTAAATGCTCCATAGCTGGACTTCCCAAAAGAGTTAGAGCCCTTTGTGCTGGTGAACCAGGAAACCACTGTTGTTTTCTTTTCAAAGAAGCTGCACAGTTTTTACTGGTCCTCCCTTGCAAACAGAGCCTATCTGAAAACATGCTGTTACCAAGAAGCTGCCCTTGGCTCTTGTTTTTGTGGGTCTAGAAGCCTTAAAAAAACTTTCTTAGACTGTACGTACAAATCTTGCCCCATGCTGGTGTGCCAATTTGTTGGTGGAGGCTGCTTATTCATTTCCCAGCTGCCCAGACTCCTGAAATAGTCACTCAGAAACTATATTATTTGTGATACTGTTTGGCCAATAGCTTAAACAGTAGAGAGAGAGAGAGAGAGAGAGAGAGAGAGAGAGAGAGAATCTTCCAGTCTGACTATATTCTGTTAAGCCATTGGCCGAAAGCAGCTTCTTTATTCATTAATCAATAAAAGCAACACATAGACAGAAGGACTTCCTACACCAATTTCCTACCTTTAGGGAAAGCCTGATTTACCATCTGTGCCTTTTAAATAAATATTTCCCAGCTAGAGGACTTGCTTCACAATCTTCACAACAATTTCTTAATAAAATGTGAGGGAAAATACTAATTGTTTATAACTTGACACCATCTCGAACAGCAGTTCTCAACATGTGGGTCATGACCCCACAGGGACCACATATCAGATATCCTTCATATCAAATATTTACATCATGATTTATAACAGTAGCAAAATTAAAGTTATGTAGCATCAAAAAATATTTTATGGTTGGGATCATATATTATTAAACTACATTAAAGAGTCACAGCATTAGCAAGGCTGAGAAACAGTACTCTAGAGTCACCTAGGAGACTATCTTCTAGGAGTGCCTCTGAGAGATTATCTGTATTAGATTAGTGGAGGTGGGAAGGCCCATCTGAAATTTGGGCAGCAAGACTCCCTGGGCTTGGGTCCTAAACTGTGTAAAAAGGAGAAAGCATATTGAACACAAGCAATCATCTCTCCCTTCTTACTGATTTTGGATGTAACTTGGCCGCCATCTGCTTCAAGTGCTTGCTGGCTTCCTTCTGTGCAGAGATAGACTGTACCCTGGAACTGTGAGCCAAGATAACCTCCTCCTTACTTCAGCTGCTCTTGGCAGAGAATCTCATGACAGTGGTAGGTCAAATAACTAACACATAAGTTTAGGACGAAAGTGATGGCAAACTGGTTTTCCAGGAAGGTGTAACTTAATGACATTAAGCCACTAATTCACTCGATTATTACCCATAGACTAATTTATATCATCTCTTAGCATTAACTAAAACATCTTGTAGCATTTTTACTAATAGGCAATGTTTTCAAGATTAAATGGTGTTGTTGTTAGCATTTAATCTTAGCATAGACTGCAGCTAGGGGAAGCAGGGCCTACCTCAGATACTTGGGAACAGTGAACCTTCTGCTTTCCATGGGGAAATTATCTGCAGTGTGTCAGTGGAGATACATATTCAAAATATTACCAACTCATTGTCAAACCATTTCATGCAATGAAATAATTTTCAAGATGCTACTCATGAATTTCACTTTTAAAACACAAACGTGGAAAAGGGACAACATTGCTTATTTTAAGATAAAGAGATAATTCTGCTATGAGTGGCACATTAGTCCCCTGGTTATTGGTACTTTAAAAAATGCCAGGAGGGTGCTCAGAGTTTTATAGATGCAAACCTTCTTAATATGCTCTAAGAAAAACTTCCCAGGGTTATAAAGTTTTCCAGCATAATAAATTCAGTTTTAGTTCCATTTGCTTGTCTGTTTTTATTGTTTTTTATTTATTCATAACCTGACATTCAAAAAATAATTCAAGATGTTTTATAAAGATGCATGTCTTTGAGCAGAATAAAAACATGAGGAATTTGACAAAAATGTTTTAAATAACAGAGGGAAGTGTCAGAAATGAAGCAGAGACAGCTGATGGGTAAGGGGTCATGTCAAAATTGCTCTCTTGTTCAAGGTGTCACACATTTGAGACTAAGATTTGCTTAGGGAAAGCATACCTCTTGTCTTTCTTGTGTGTTTGTGTGGGTGTGTAGTGTACTGCGTGTTTATCTGCTCATCTGTGCAGATGTACTTGTGAGCAGAGCATCTGAATATTTGTTCACGAGCCTGTGGGGATTAAAAGCTAACCTTTACCTTGTTTCTTAGGTCCCCACATTGCTTTTGTCTTGATTTTATTTTGATCCAGGCTGCTTTACTTTCCTAGGATTTAACAAACAGACTTGTTTGGCTGTCCAGTGAGCTCCAAGGATCCGTCTCTGTCTCTCTTTACTTCCTTACCTCCTCAGTGCACGGATTATAAGTGTGCACCATTACATACATCATTTTAAAAAATGGCTGCAGGAGAACAAACTCAAGTCCTTGTGTTTGCAAAGTATTCTGCTGACTAAGCCATTGTCCCGCCCTTTGCCTCTTTTGAGGTCGTGTATAAATTTTCTTTAATCAGTCACTATGAGAATAGCTCTGGTAATAACATGACCACCACTCTTTCCAATTTCTATGTGCTCAGCATAGTTAGTTGCACAGCTCTGGATCCTCTGGTGTGGGGTGATGACACAATGTGAGGAACAGTTTTTAAAGATCTGTGTGATGCCGTCCCTGACCCAGGAATATATCACAAAGACAAACAGATGCATTGGTATGTTTCTATCCTCCACATTTTCCAGGAAGTTTCTTTGGTTAGATGGCTTTTTAAAAGTCTGTTGGAGGGAGAAGTCATGACTTTGCTCCCATCCTTTGGTTCTTGTAATGTTGGTTTTGATCACATTCGGAACCAACAGATATCAAGGTTATTGTAATTTCCAGCTCTCTCCATTCTCCTGCAACTTTGTGATTTTATATTTTTCTTTAGAGTTGTTTGGATACCAATTCCTGTCTAGAGCTGGAAAATATCTTTCTATACTTTTATTGAAACTTATCTATGCTTTAGACTTTGTCTTAGCTGTTTCTTCTACCTTGCATATTCATATGCTCAGCCTCTTTCATAAATCCCAGAGTTATTGAAAGTTTTGGGGACACTCATCATTTTCTTTATATACATCTGTGTATATTGTCTCTATCTACCTTGTCATCCAGCACCAACACATGGCCTTCTGCTTGGTTGTCTCTTTAATGATACTCTCCACTGTGTTTTTGTCTTGGATTCGAGGGCTCATTTCCAGTCGTCCATTTTGATTCTGTTTCAGAGTCTCAAATTCCTTGCTGAACTTGTCCTTCCCGTTTTAATCTCCTCCAAATTGCTAACTGTTTAATTCCGTTTTCTGACTTGCCTGAATTCTGAACTGATCTCCCTACTTCCTTATTTCATTCATCCATTTGTCTGAGTCCTCTGTTGGTTCATCTTTTTAAAAGCAGGATTTAGAAATATTTCTCAATTATTTCAGCCACCATAACTTTGATTTCTGGTACAGAGTCACTGTGATCTTGTGGAGACAGAAGTTCTTTTCCCATCTTATCCTGCGTTTCGCTGTTGCTTTTTATGCACAACTTGGGATAGACGTGCCCTTGGGTTTTCATTTTTTCCTTTTTCTGTACTCTGCGTGTTTGTGTTATTTTTACACAAGTTTTCCTCGTGAGTTGTCTTTATCAAGAGTGAAATATAAATTTTTTAGGTGTGAAATATGTTACTGTGACTACCCATAAGCAGCCACTTCCATCCAAGTTGAATGACCCCCCTTAGACGGGGAGGGAGGAGGTGTTGTTCTTTATAGTAATACATGTAATGACTGGCAGCTGGGGTATGATGTGTCCTGATAAACTCAGGGCACTGACTGGGAAACAAATAATTTAAGGTAATTTCGGGCCAATGGTCTCCAATCATAAGAAGTAAAATAAGGAGAGAGGGAGAAAGGGGGGAGGAGTTAAAGTATGAGTGAGAGAGAGCATGGAGGTTAAATGTATGAGGCATAATGAGAATAATAAAATAAAAGTACTCATAAACGCTTTCTGACGAGGCATAAGCTAAAACAAAGCAATCAAGAAATTGAAACACAAAAGTGCAAATAAAAATTAGAAAACCAATGAGAGGAAATCTTAGGGCCTCGATCAGTTTCAGTTCCTGGTTGGGTTGAATATGGCCTCGGCCCCCTGACCCTGCCTTTTGTAGCAGTCTCTCTGGAGGTGCTGCAGACTTTAGTAGTTCAAACAAGGCCCTGTGTGTGTCCCATGGTGAGGGAGGGGGTGGTTCATGGAGGCTTCCAGCTTTTGCTGGAATTCTCCAGGCTCAGATGCCCAGACTGTCACTCCCAATTCCTCGCTTGGATCTTGCTGCCCTTTCTTTCCACTCAAGGTTCTCTGTGCCTGAGGAGTTAAAGGCTGCATATGCTCCTATTCTTGTTCCTGTTGTAACAGGCATGGAAACAAACACGGATGATGGGCACTGTGACTTCCAGGCTGTGTGCCTCTGCTATGCATCGCACAGAGACACGTGGATAGTCAGCCACAGGTAAGGAGATGGCTTACTAAGAGGGGCACAGAGGAGCCCTGAGCTGTGCCATTGGTCACCTGTGGCCTGACTTTGAGAGAGTAAAAGGGAAAAGGGAACAAGGTAAGGTCCGCAGTGACCTTTTATGGATCATTAGCATGGCCCCACCTCTCCTGGACATCTGTAAGATGGGGTTGACCAAGCGTGCCCCCTAGGTTGAATGAAACTCAGGCGGCCCGAGGGCTGCTCATCTTTCTAATATGTTAATCTCTGAGATTCCTTCCTAAGCAATTTTATCATCTCCTGCTTCACTGTGCAGTCTGTCTCTTTGGAAATGGCCCAGTGATGGGCTGTTCAGGCTGGGGTGACTGTGGACAAACATGGTTTTTCTGTAAACCGGTCTGTCTGAGCTGAGGAGAGGACTGGGCTTACAGAGGCCTCTCAGAATCTAGAGTCCCGTGTGAAAGGTGTGGAGTAGAAGACAAGGGAATTAACCAAGAGTTATATTTTCTGACATCTGTTCTACACTCTCTACTTCTTACCAATACCATACTGTGTTGATTACTTTGCTCTTTATTGTCTTGAAGTTGGTTTAATGTCAATTCTTCAACTTTATTTTTTGATATTGCTTTCGTATTATTTTTTTAATTTTAAATTTTTTTTGAAAATTTTATACATGTATGTAGTGAATTTTGGTCATTTAAAAAACATCCCTCCTTCCTCTCCCCCTGAAACACTTCTTCTATGCAAGTCACCTTTCTACTTAGAGATCTTTTTGTGTGTGTTTTACCCACCGAGTTTAATTATAGTAGCTTGCGTGAGCAGGACTTGGGGACTCTTTACTTGAATGTGGGAAGCTTAGCAGTGGCAGGTAATTGCAGCTGCAGGGAGCTTATGTATTCTAATTTTTTGTTAATTAGTTTTCAAATATTTATCTTATTTTGAGATTATAATATAATTATACCATTCCCCCTCCTTTTTTCTCATGCTTTTTAAAATAAAAATTTCCTTTCCATGTAACTGAGAACAATAACACCAACCATGAGCTTTCCATGGTCCTTAAGTGCTGGGTAAGACCTAATGATCCTGAAGTTCCCTTGGGCCTTCAATGATGTGGGACCTAATGATCCTGAGCTTCCCATGGTCCTTTGGTGAGGGGTGGGGCCTAATGAGCCTGAACTTCCCATGGTCCTTCAGTGTGAGGCGGGACCTAATAAACCTGAGCTTTCCATGGTCGTTTGGTGAGGGGTGGGTGTAACCTGAGGGCTGGCTTGTTGGAGTTTCTGTCCTGCCCGGTACCCCACAGCCGGCAAGTCCCAAAGA
>LOEQ01002065.1:29278-43946 GCA_001685075.1 Bramus lutescens | reverse complement strand
AAGTTATAAAACTGATTGGCCCATTAGCTCAGGCTACTTATTAGCTCTTGTAGCTTATATTAACCCATTGTTCTTATCTGTGTTAGCCACATGGCTCGGTACCTTTCTCAGCCAGGCAGATTGCATCCTGCTTCTTCAGTGCTCTGTGCAGCAGTGAGAGGAATGGGCTTCCTCCTTTCCAGCATTCTCCTGTTCTCATGGCCCTGCCTCTACTTCTTGTCTGGTTGACTCGCATATACTTCCTGCCTGGCCAATCAGCATTTTATTAAAATACATGATTGACAGAATACAGACAATTCTCCTGCACCAGGTGGGGCCTAATGAGCCTGAACTTCCCATGGTCCTTCAGTGTGAGGTAGGACCTAATAAGCCTGAGTTTCCCATGGTCCTTCAGTGTGGGGTGGGACCTAATGAGTCTCTCCCACTCATGAGAAACCAATGATGACCCAAGCTTGTGCATGTGTTGAGCAAGTAATTGCAGCTACAGAGAACTTGTAGGTATATTTAATAGTAGTTTTCTTTCATTCTTTTTAAATTATTTCTTTTTTTGAAATTATAAGAAGATCATTTCTCCTTTCCCCTTTCTCATATTTCTTTTTTTGAGACAAGGTTTCTCTGTGTAACAGTCTTAGATGTCCTGAAACTTGCTTTGTAGACCAGGCTGGCCTCAAATGCACAGAGACCTGACTGCCTCTGCCTCCCAAGTGCTGGGATTAAAGGCATGCACTACCACCAACCAGCCACTTCCTTAGATTTTTAAAAATAAAATTTTCTCTTCTGTGTAACATTTAAAATGACATTCTTTATATCCAAATAATAACTTAATAGCATTTTAATTAAGATTTTCATAAATCTTTAGATGGAATTATGAGGGGCTGCTTATGAATCATCACAGAATCATATTTTCATAGTTTAGAAGTAAGATTTGATTTATCCATTGAAGATGGAGCATGGAAGTTATTTTCAAAATTAAAATCATGTAGTCCAGCTAGTTATGGTAGGTTCTGCCTGCATTCCCAGCACTTGGGAAGCAGAGGCAGGAGGATTATTAATTCCAGGCCAGCTTGGTCTACATAGGTCTTCAGAACGAAACCATCTTGGTCAAACTATGGTCAGGTAAATAGGCATCTTAGTCCTTAAATTATGACCCTGGAAAAGTCCGTTCTGTGTGACAGGAAAGTTTAGTGAGTGATGTGATTACTATTGGTGGGATCTTAACGAGAAAGACAACCAAAACAAGACACAAAAGGATATGCATTGTAGATCACAGTCAATAGAAAAATAGCCTATTCTGTGTTTGTGACTAACATTTCCAAGACCAAAGAACGCATAGCAGAATTGGTCATAATATCATAGTGATGCCAAGAGGGGTAGAGGAAGAAGGCAGGCAGCGTAGTTATTGTCATATCTCCCAGTATGAAGCCCAAGGACACCCTGACAGCTGGAGGGTGGACAGTGGAAGGAATGGGTCTTAGAAACTCCCATACCTTCATTTGTATTCTCCCAGAGGTATCATAAAAATGACATAGTAAGCGCATAACTCCCAAAAGGTGATGACCCTTTCATCTTTGTTGAGATGACTTTAACAAGTTGGCAACTTATTTAACTTTCATGTTTTTGGCTAAAAAAAAAAATCAACCATCAGGGTGCCCCATGCTAACCATCCTGAGTGTCCTGGGTGAAGAGTGTTGTTTCCTTCTCATTTCAGACCATGACCTAGAATCACTAGATGAAGGTTACTGCAGCCTTCCCATCAAAACCGGCTCACTTTAAGCTCATTTATATCCACATCATTCAAGACACAGCTTTCTCAGTAATGGATATTTGACACCATTCTATCCTCTAAAACAGATAATAGACGATGTGTGTGAACATATGGTGTAGGATCAATATGTGTGATTTATGTAAAACATACCCTATCCTCTAAAACAAGGGACTTTTAATATTCTTGTTGGTATCCCCACCAAAGTGTTTTGAAATCAGATTAAATCTGCCCAACACTGGAGAGTTAACTTCTAAATGCTTGATTCTAACTAAGTAAAATGATTTGAATTCATTATTTTAGTCAATTTATAATATTGGTTTTTAAAAACAAAGCAGGAGTCCTTTAAAATATCAAGAACCCCTGAATCTAGGAGAATTTTCTGAAATAGTAAATGTTACAAAGTACAAAATATATGAAGAAGTCATCTTAATTTTGCCTTCATGTTTGATTTATAATTTGTTTTTAGCAGTGTGTGTGTGTGTGTTCACATGGGTGCATGTGTATGCAGATGTGTGTACCTCATAGAGAGGCCAGAGTCAACCCCAAATATTATTCCTCACAGGCTGTCTACTTTGCTTTTTGAGACAGGGATTGCAAGTGGCCTGGGACTCCCTATACAGGTTAGGTTGGCTGGCTGGTGAGACCCAGGGTTCCATGCCTAGCTCTGTCTCCCTAGTACTATATTACAAGGACATGCCAAAACTCTTAGCTTTTTATGTGAGTTATAGGAGTTGAACTTAGGTCTTCATCCTTTAATGGCAAGCACATTACTGTCTATCTCCAACACCCCAACCTTTTATTATGGATTTTATTTGCTTTTGTATTGAGTATCTGAATGTGACATATTAAAATTCCTGGAAGTGAGCCTCTCTGGACTAGGATTTTTGTATATAACTCAGAATGCCTTCACTCTCTCTAAAAAAAAAGACATTCCATTGTTCTGTGTGAGAAGCATAGCATTCTATGGGATCACTATGAGGCAGATTCGTGTCTTTCCTTTGGTCCTTTGGCTACATCTCCCCCTCCCTTCTTCAACTATGTCTTAGGAACTCATTAGCTGGCCAGCCCCTGACAGCCCTGCCTTTCTGCCAGCCTCGCCGAAGACTCAAAACTTTTCTGAAATATCTTCTGTTATTTCTTATGCGTCCATGAGGGCACTAGCTAGACATATTCTCAGCCTGCTCTCTTGATCCAATTTCCACTTTATTCTCTAAAGAAACCCTCATGTCAAATTAAAATGCAATTATTTTCTTATCTTGATAATACCCTGTAATTTCTCTAATGTGGTTTCAGAGGCATGATGAAAGCAAATGGGTCTCTCATCTCCGACAACAGCTGCACACCAGAGGGACCAGAGTTGCATATGTCAAAGATTTGACACGGATACATATTAGGCCATCTTCAACTCCACCAGGAAACATCTTCCTTCCTCAACGAGGTTCTGAGGACCAGCCATTTCAATTAAGCTGTTTGTATTACCAAACCCACTCAATCCAGCACAGGCCTAGCTGCCCCACATGAGAGCATAATGGGCAGGTTAAATGACAAAGATAAGTCATCCTGTCAAGCCATCATGCTTGTGAACACAGAGAAGCGTTCTTCAGCACTCTACATATGCATTCCTTTGAGAGCCAACCCCATTGCCACCAACTGTGGAATAGCTTGCTCACTCCCTATAAGCTTGAATATTGGAGTGTTGACTTTTTTCAATCTGTATCCTCTGCCCAGAGGTCACAGCACTCTGGAATATTCTTACTCTGCTTGGCCTTTCCATGGCTCTGGTCTTGTGCTGACTCCAAACTCTGAGAAGAAGTGTAATTGCCTCTCTATTCAGCTTTTTCCTTTAGAAGACGTGGTTGACAATGGTCTGTCACATAGTGTGTGCTGGAATTAATAAATAAACATCTGTGTAGTGGAATTAATAAATACACATGGATAAACACATATATACAATAAACACAGCTATGCATTTACATATAAAGCCAACTATACAGAAAATAATGCATTTGTATCTAAAATATTCTCATTCTGGCTTTTATGAGACAGAGTCTCAGGTAGTTCTGGCTGGCCTAGAACTCACCATATAGCTTAGAATGTTCCTGATGTACAATCCTCCTGCCTCCACCCTCACCTCCTGTGTGCTAGGTTTATAGACGAGTGCTACCACTTGCAACTTGTTTCATGGTGCATATGAATATAAAATATATACGAAAAAGCTTTACTTCTAGGTGTGTTCAGTATGTTTTCAATAATGTTTCTTCCCAGTAATCATTTAAAAACTCATAAACTGAAATTACATGGGCTTACTTACCCTGAGAAACCATAGTGACTTATTATAATACAGGGCATCTAGTTGAGCTATCTCATCATATAGCTCTATATAAGCTTCAAAGATATTTGTGCATATTTATATGTGCACACAGTGTTTACAACTAAATGGACTGATTAGAAGCATAAAGGAGGGGAAGGAGAGTTCCATACTTTATTATTTGGAGAAATTGGGTGTTGGTGCCCTGTAAAATTTATGGGGTTTGGTTGCTATGCCATTTTATTTTGTTTTCTGTGAATTCCTTGCATGGATTTTTCAGAGGAAAAAAAAAACAAACAGCATGTGCTTAGAGAACACAGGGCCTTCAAATGCATCACAAGTATGCATGATCAGCACGCAAGATGGGGTTTGATGTGATTTAGTCCACGGTTCATCTGATTTTGTTTCATTTTAGGGTGGGAATGGAAGGTCTTAATAAAGTTGGTAAAGCGGAAATCGTTTTAGTATTTGGTTACTGATCTCCAAATGTTAAAACAGTCTTATATTGATGTACAAATTGGGAACAAATGAGAAGAACAGGATTCATTTTCAGGAGCACTGTGGTTCTAGGAACTGTAGTGAAACAATATTACCATGTCGGCCACTTGAAAGCCCAGATTTCTTTTCTGGGGCAGGGTCTGGCAACATAGTTCTGGTTTTCCTGTAAGTTGTTATGTAGACCAAGAAAGCCTTAAACTCACAGCTGCCTACCTCTGCCTCCCTCTTGAGTCCTGGAATTAGAGGCCTGTGGCACTACTCCAACCTTTGGGAATATGGTTTTTAAACGAATTATTCAGAAGTGTCTGTTTTCAGTTTTAGTAACTATGTGTAAGATAATTTTTGAATGTCGCAGAAATGTGCCTCAAAAAAGTTGAAATCCCATAGAAGGGTAATAGAGACTTGTAACAAAGTCTCCCTCCATGCCTAGAACAGGTAGACTGTTAGTGCTTGATCCAAAAACCATATAGCAGTAAGAGAAAGCACACCTTCTGCCTATAGATAAGATAACCAGTAATCTTGCAAAAACTTTCCAAAAGTCTTTGATACTAACGTCTTAAAAAATTAAACTGTATTTGCCCTTTAACAACAAGATACCTGAAGAATCTACAGAGCTTGGAAGCAATTTGTATTACAATGATATTGTCATGTACCAACAGCTCTAGAAAGCACAACAGCTTGTAATAAAAGAAACAGATCCTTGGAAACAAGGCAGCCGCTCAACAATGCCTGATTCATACACTTCTTTCTTGCAGATCTTAGGGCACCAAGGGTACATGAGAGTTTTGAAGACAAATCCTTACTGGTACTGGGCAGTGTGTATGTCTTTGTGGTTTTAGTTCTTTGATATTGGTATTGTCTCCTCGATTACTCAGTGATAACCATCCCTCATTCCCTTCCAACCAGGCCTTTTCTTGCTGTTCATCTGTATGGCATGCAGCAGTGAAAAGCCTCATACAACTGCTGTCACTGCTTGATTCTGTCTTATTTCATTGAGATGACAGAGAACTTACAATAAGACAAACCTTGACATCACCCTGCCTACAGAGGCTAGTGACAGTGAATCCCAAAGATATCTGAGATCCCTTTATCCATGTACCTTTGATATTTTGTAATGACAAAGTCCTGAAAGTTTTTGTGGAATGTGCTCGAAATGCAGATCTCAGAGGATTAAATTACCTCAAAATCCTATCATCCTAGAGTGATGTGTCATGGAAATTTTCTTTTCAGGAGAGGAGATCAGTGTGTTCATGTTCTATCCAACCAGGTCAACTGGTAATGCCACATTGATTAGCTGGGCTACTAACCACTAGAGTGCCTGTGTAAGTGTACCTGTGTGAGTTCACCACAATCCAGTCATCTGATTTGATATGACAACCTTTTAACATATTCTCACACATAAAATCCACAGTAGAAACTAGTACAAATCTTCTTTCCCCTCATATCCCACCTCTCCCTTTCTTCAGTGGACTCTGTGCTTCTTCTTCCCAGGGATTCTCAGAAACTATTTCTAATGAGTCCCCGGAGATAGTGATGATCCCTAGAGGTCACCAGGTGAAGAGCTGACACCTCATTTCAGAGTAGTTGTTCCTGTGAGGCTATCAGAAGGTCTCTAAACAAGAGGACGATGGGGCCCAGGGGATATTTCAGGGTTCCAAATCTTGAACGGCAAGTAATATTGAAGTAGAGGGCTTATAAACCCAAACTTACTATGCCTTTCAATCTTAGGTATGTGTACAAACTGTGGTCTGATTCCCAAGTTCTTCCACACTCTCTAGATTGCTGTTGCTTTGCCTATTCCACAAAATCTCTGTAGTGTTTATATTTTACCTTGAGCTCATTCCTTATAACTTTTTAGAAGGCCTTTGGTAAACCAGATGCAGAAGCTGAGTCATTTCTGTCGGTATTTCATACCAGTTGAAAATAGCAAAGGACATGGCACCTTATGCTCCCGTGTGCATTTACTTCCCAGCACTATTAATAGTTGTGCAATTATGTGTTACAAATTGTCCCAAGATCCTTTTCCTCCCAGTTACTGGACCATAACTTAATTTGGTCTGTATCATTGCAGCATCTGACCCCAGATCCCTCTTTGACTATGTACTTCTTTGTAACAAATTCTGTTTTAATTTAGATCATGACCGATGCAGAAACAGCTTGAGGGGCTTCAGTCAGATGGGATTTAAAGTGAGGGATCCATCACCGGCATATTAGATTCCCTAAATGACAAAGCTAAAAGGAAAATGCTGAGAATCAAAAACCATAATATCCAAACAAGATAGACTAATAGAACAAAAGGTGAGCAAACAACAATACCCCCAAAAGAAAGTTTTCAAGACCTTTCCAGTCTTGTTATGGCTCTCAGACACCTGCTCAAGTTCTGCCTTCTTTAGCACTTAACAATGACTGCCCTCATTACAGTACAGCCGTTCTGATGCTTGAACTTCCCGGGTAAGGCTTCAATACCATTCATGGCATCCCCTACATTTCGTTACTTCTTTCAAAGATTTCTCTCAACATCCTTGTGGTCTAGCGTTGTTGGTCATGCCTTCCAGTCTTTTGGGGGTACAGGATGACTGTGTATTAATGATCGAGACTTTGTATTTTTTTAAAGATTTATTGTATCTTTTAGTGTGTGAACATGCACATAAGTGTGTGTGTGTGTATGTGTGTGTGTGCGTGTGCATTTGTGAGTGTGCATGCATGTGTATGTTAGTACCCTGCATTGGATGGAGTTGTGGTGAGCTACCTGATGGAGTTGCTGGGAACTGAGCTCCAGAACTCTGAAAGAGCAAGCAGCACTCTGAACTGCTGAGCCATAACTCCAGCACCTTCTCTGTATCTTTTTCTGATGGAATGGAAGGACTGCTCAGCCGAGCAGAACTGTTTACATAGGATTTCCCAGCTGTCAATCAAGATGTGTGGGCACTGGTTTCCTAGGTCAGCACACTGCTGATTCCTTCCCCCAACCACCCTATGAATAGAGAGATTTATGGTGCTTCATATGCTCCAATGTTAGGTCTTCAAAGATCTTTGCTTCAGACATTCCAAATCTAGATCAGAATAATACATCTCCACTTTGACTTTTGACCTTGAAAAGATGGACTCATAGTAGGCAATTCTGCCTGGTATCCTCCCGCTGAAAGCTCATACATCGGTTTGGCTTCATTTTTCCTCAGTACTTGACACACTGCGTGGAAGATTGCCTCCTTCCTTAATCTGACTCCCTCCTGAACCCACAATGATTGGTCACCATGATGACAGATGGCTACTACTAACTACCTTGCCCAAGACAGTTCCCAACACACATTGCCACATATTTGTCACAACAGTTTGATGAAGTGATGTGATAGTCCCAAATGAGAAAGGTGCAGTGGAGAGATGGGAAGCATGTTCTTCTTGTCCCACGTTTCACTTCTAATAAATATTATTACTTTAATAATAGCACCCACTTTCTTTGAGGATGTGAATCCTCTCTCTCTCACATACACACATCCAGTGCAGATTTGGCAAACAGTCACACAAAAGCTTTCATGCCTGCCTTAAATAGGAAATCTATAGTCTCATTAATAAAATATTTTACTGAAAGAACATACAATAATAGTTGTTCATGTGTGAGAAGGGAAACCTGTCTTGCAAGAAATAGCCTAAGTACATATCACACTTAAATTTTCTATTTATGAAAATGACTCAGCCTTTTCAGGCATAGAGGAATTCAGAAATATCTAAAACTTATTTTTAGTTATCTGGTGCTACAGATATTTCTTGAAACTAATAAACAATATTTTTAACCTACATCTCAGTTTCTTAAATCATTGGCATGTTCCTGTGTGGGTGAATTTTATATTTAAAGGGATAGATCTAAATAAATTCATATTCACAATGCTAACCTCTCTTGAGAATAAATATCAAATATTACCAAGGTCCTTTGCTGTCTTTCATACTTAGGATGATATGTAACACTTCCTCACTGAAAACACAAGGAAACTTGTGTCTCTCTGTCAATTAACCGTTCTAAATTCCATTTTTCATCTGGGGGAAAACTAGGATTTATCATGTCTTCTGGGAGAAAGTTCTCACAGATGACTAAATAACCTTTAATATTCTGGCATTTCCATCTAGCTAGTTATGATGCCTTATGATCTAATTAGCATTTGGTATTTGGTATCTCCAGTGACTAACAAGACCATCCAAATTAAAGCACTTCAGATTCTAACGTCTTGTTAGAGAATTCTATTAAAATGGAAGGGAAACACTGGCTGCCACCATTCCTCCTGCTTTTCCTTTGGGTTTCTTGGTGAATGTTTAATCCTCTAATGAAAACTTAATGACCTTAGAATGTCACCTGCTGCAGTGTCTCAGCTCCCCCCTGAGCTCCACAAGTGTAAGACTCTGAAAAATTTAACTTCAATTTTTGAGAAAAAGTTTAAAACCCGAATATAAAATCCAACAGTCAGGTTTTATTTTTTTGATGTATTCTATAAACTGTTACAAGGAAAGCAATATGAAATTCTATAATTCCAGTGGCCCTTTAAAACGGTAATAATTTAGGACGGTAAAGATGGCTCGGTGGTTAAGAGCCCTCACTGCTCTTGCAGAGGACCTGGGTTTGGTTCCCAGCACTCTCATGCTGTACATAATTCCCTGTAACTCCGGTTGCAGGGGATCAGATGCTCTCTTCTGATTCCACAGGCACTGGCCATGCATATGACACACACACACACACACGTATGCAGGCAAAACCTGTGTACACAAAATAAGAATCTTTTTAAAAGTCTGTAAGTCTGAAATTCAGTTTACACAATATTTTTCTACGAACCATTTATGATAAAATTTTACACACAGAGACACAGGCGTAGACACAGAGATACACATATTCATAGATACACACTCATACAGATATAATGCACATACTTATGAAATATTGAATAAAATGCTATTGCTTAAATTTTACCTTACAAGTGTCTTCAGATTTTTTTAAGTGAAAAATATGAAAGAAATGATTTTAAACCTGGCTATAAAGGAGCACCCCCGAGGGAAGAAAGATAGGAACCTTTTAATGTTCTGGAACATATTCAGTCACCTTGTACCCTTAATATACATTTTACACACATACAGTGTACCCAAAGACAATAAGCTATTATTAGCAAACTGAAAAATTCATTTTAGCCGATAGTTTTGTCCTAAGATTATCTCCTTCCTCAGAGCCTCAGTTTTCTCCTTCTTAAAGGAATATCTGCTTTCTTAGATGTTTTTGTTGTCAGAAACACAAGCATCTGCTCTGTACGGTCAAGAGAACAAGCATGGTTGGTGCGAAGGGCAAGGACCCAAGAAGAGCATGGAGTTCTTGTGGCCCTAGGGGAGTGTGGTTTCTACAGAGACAAGATCCAGGGGAACTGGGAGCCTATATTAATAGACACTGGGTAATTCTCTGAGACAGAAATCAGGTAGAATTAACGGTTTCTCTCCGGCTGCCTTAGCTGTGAAATCATAGCCACTGTGGCAGAGGAATTGTAATTGAAAATTCAGAAGGCACAGTTAAGGAACACTGGCTTTGAAAGTTATTTCCTTCCAGGAAAAAAAATCTAGCTGAGGTCAAGTACAGAGTACCTAGAGAATTTTCAAGTAACCAGGTCCAAGGTATTTGCATAATTAGGTAACCATAATCCTTGTCATTTTCAACAAAATGTGCAGTAATCAGAAATGTCATAGGACAAAATAAGTTCATTGTGAAGATTCTTATCTTTTTGGCACAACTCTGTGGATTTTTTATTGTTTGTTTTTAAGCAATTATCCCAACAGCTGTGGCAGAGTGGGATATTGGGATATTGGGATTATTTGAACAAGATTGGCCAGCATGCAAAAATAAAAAATAAAAAACCCCAGGAAATACACAGGGGAAATGTCATTATGGTAAAGGAAAAAAAGAAAAAAGAAAAGCAAGATTTAGGCTAAAATTCATCTCTTTGATGCTCTTACATAAGAATCTCATAGTCTCCCAGGAAGAAAGTCTTAAATACTAATTTTAAGACATTATATAAAGACAAATCTTATCTTTGCAAATTATATATGTTTTATATTTAAATTACAAACACAATTATATCTATATATATCCTTGAGTAAATATAATGAATAAATGACAATTATTTTGTCATTATCAGTTTGCCTCAGTTCTTAAATATTCCTTATTTTTTAAATATTCATGTTAATTTTTATATAGGTAGGAATATATATATATGTAGATATAGCTTTTACAATATTATTTTTATTTTTTTGTTTTCGTCTCCCAACCAAAGTTTAGCCCTTCTTCTTTTCCCAGTTCCTCCCCCACCTCTTTCCACCCTATCCACTCCTCCTCCCCTGATTTTCTTCAGATACAGGCAGGCCTCTTATGGATATCAGTCAGCCATGGTATATCAAGTAGCAGTGAGACTAGGTACCTCCTCTTCTATTAAAGTTGGACGAGGCAATCAAGTAGTAGGAATGGGTCCCCAAATCAGGCTACATATTTGGAGACAGCCCTTGCTCCCACTATTAAGAGTCTTACACAAAGACTATGTTATTCAACTGTAACATATGTATGCAGAGGGCCTAAGTGAGGGCCTTGCAGGCTCCCTGGTTGTTGGTTCAGTCTCTGTGAGCCCAGGTTAGTTAGTTCTGTGGGTTTTCTTGTGGTGCTCTTGACACCACTGTGACCTACAACCCTTCTTCGCTCTCTTCTATTGGATTCTCTGAGCACCACCTAATGTTTGACTGTGGGTCTCTGCATCTGTTTCCATCAGTTGCTGGATGAAGCTTCTCTGATGACAGTTGGGTTAGACAATGATCTATGAGTATAGCAGAATATAATTAGGAATCATTTCTTTGAGATTTTGGGGCATTCATGTTTGGTTCTTTCCTAGGTCTCTGAGGTATCCCACTTCTGAGTCCTGGCCCTCAAGGGTAAGTTTCCTCTCTGGGTACGGTCTCTAGCTCTGCCAGTCATCAGTTGGTCATGCTTACAATTTCTGTGCCATCTTTACACCCAGAACATCTTGTAGGCAGGACAAATTGTATGTTGAAGGGTTTGTCCCTGAGTTGGTGTCCCGCACCCTTCGCTGGAAATCTTGCCTGTTTACAGGAGATGGCTATTTCAGCCTCCATATCCCCTATCATTAGGAGTCTTTACTAGAGTCACCCTCATAGATTCCTGCAAGTTTCTATTGCTCTAGATTTCTATTTCATGCCAGAGATGCCCCCAGATTCCAGTTGTCTCTCCCAGGACTCTCTCCCTCCATCCTCCACTCAGCTGATCCACCCTCTTCACAGGTCCCTCCCACCATCCACTAACAATGTCCATTCTATTTCCTCTTCACAGTGATCTTCATGCATTCCACCCTTGAACTCTGCTTGTTTCTTTGGGTCTGTGGGTTGTATCATGATTCTCCTTTATTTTAAGGCTAATATTCATTTCTGAGTGAATACACGCCATGTTTGTCTTTCTGGGTCTGGGTTACTTCACTCAAGATGATCTTATCATTTCATCCATTTTGACCGCAAATTTCCTGATGTAATTGTTTTTAACAGCTGATTAATACACCATTGTGTAAATGTACCACATTTTCTTTATTCGTTTTGCAGTTGAGGGACATCAACGTTATTTCCAATTTCTGGCTATTACGAATAAAGCTGCTATGAACATAGTTGTGCAAGTGTCCTTGCATATGGTGGCTTGTTCTTTGAGTACATGCCCAGGAGTGGTTTAGCTGTGTCTTGAGGTAAATCAATTCCTAATTTTCTGAGAAACCATCATATTGATTTCCAAAGTGTTTATACAAGTTTGTACTCACACAAGCAGAGGAGTGTTGACCTTGTTCCACATCCTTACCAGCATGAGCTGTCGTTTTTCTATTTGATCTTAGCCATTCTGACAGGTATAAGATGGAATCTCAGGGTCATTTTGATTTGCATTTTCATGGTGGCTAAGGATGATTAACATTCTTTAAGTGTTTCTTGGACATTTGAGATTTCTCTGTTGTGAATCCTCTCTTTAGATCTGTACCCCATTTTTTAATTGTAAAATTTAGTTTGTTGGTATAGAGTTTCTTGAGTTCTTCATATATTTTGGATATTATCATTCTGTCAGATGTGGAGTTGATGAAATCTTTTTCCCATTCTGTGGGCTGCCTTTTTTGTCCTATTGACTGTGTCCTTAGCTTTACAGAGGCTTTTCAGTTTCATTTGTTAATTGTTGGTCTTAGTGCACAAATGGTGTTATGTTCAGGAAGTTGTCTCCTGTGCCAGTGCATTCAAGGCTATTCCCCACTTTCTCTTTTATCAGGCTCAGTGTATCTGGTTTTATGTTGAGGTCTTTGATCCACTTGGACTTGAGGTTTGTGTAGAGTGATAAATATGGACATGCATTCTTCTACATGCAAACATCCAGTGAGACCAGAATCATTTGTTGAAGATAGTTCTTTTTTCCATTGTATAATTTTGGCTTCTTTGCCAAAAATCAATTGTCCATAGCTGTGTGAGTTTATGTTTAGGCCTTTGCTTCAATTCTACTGAGCAACCTGTTTGTTTTTATGCCAATGCCAGGCTATGTTTACTATGATATCTCTGTAGTAGAGTTTGAAATCAGTGAAAGTAATACCTCCAGAAGTTCTTTTATTGTACAGGATTGTTTTAGCTCTTCTGGGCTTTGGTTTTTCCTTATGAAGTTGAGTATTCTTTCAAGGTCTGTAAAGAATTGTGATGGAATTTTGATGGTGATTGCATTGAATCTGTAGATTGTTTTTGGTAATGTGATCATTTTCACTGTGTTAATCCTACCAATCCATAAGCATGAGAGATCTTTCCATCTTCTGATACCTACTCCAATTTCTCTCTTCAAAGATTTGAAGTTCTTGTCATACAAATCTTTCACTTCTTCCTTTCCACAATGTTCATTTTATTTTTTATTATGCAAATATGCTAACATCTCTGCATATATATGTGCATGTGTGTGCAGGTGTCTGAAGAGACCAGAAGAGGGCATCAGATCCTCTGGAGTTGGCATCACACTTGGTTGTGAGTTATTACAAGGGCAGCACATGCTGTTTCTTATTTTAATGAAAAAAGAGAGAGAGAAATCAGAGACACAGAGTCAATCACCATGGTATACTAAAGGCATATCTAAGAAATCTTTTAGGCCTTTTGTGATTGAGCTACCTCAGTGAGGAAGTAGAGATAATGATGTTATTACAGCTCCCATTTCCTTTTAATGAGTAAATATAAGCCAAGTGATGTTGCTTGAACAAGAAATATCCACACAGCCTTGAGTATTTAAACAATGTTCCCCATATGTAGTAAGGAGGAGGCTGCTTGTTGGTTCCTGTCTGCTTAGCTCCAGGAAAACCTCTCTTAAAGGAGCCATGCCTCTGCTTGCTTCTAGCAAACAGAATCCACCCAAGAAAATGCCACTGCCAAGCCATTTTTAACTCTGTTCTTTTGTGTCTAGGGTTCCCTTTTTAGCTTTTTCAAGTTTTACATGGATTTAGTCCACCATGTTGGTGTATCAAATTGTAATAAGAGGAGGCCACTTGTTGGTTCCTGGCCACTTAGACCCAAAATAACCACACAGATACTGTATTAATTAAATCATTGTTTGGTCCATTAGCTGTTGATTCTTATTGGCTAACTCTTACATCTGAATTTAACCCATTTCTGGTAATCTGTGTATCGCCACGTGGTTGTGGCTTACTCTGCAAAGTTCTATCTGGCTCCAGCAGGGCTACATGGCTTCTCTCTGACTCCGCCCTTCTTTCTCCCAGCATTCACTTTAGTTTTCCCTGCCTAGTTGTGTTCTTTTACCCTATCACAGGCCAAGACAGTTTCTTTATTCATTAATGGCAATCATAGCATACAGAGGGAAATCCCACATCACCTTCCCTTTTCTGTTTAACTAAAAAGGAAGGTTTTAACTTTAACATAATAAAATTACATATAACAAAACAGGTATCAAGTAAAAATTATAGCTACAATATTTATGTCTACTTTATCTTTTATCATAATGAAAGAATACTATAATTATAACTATAAATTCTTCAACTCCATCAAAGACTCCAGAAGGATAT
>LOEQ01002065.1:16238-29189 GCA_001685075.1 Bramus lutescens | reverse complement strand
CATTGGGGCATCCATCTTCAGCCTATAGGCCCATAGTATCTGGCAGACTTTTTCATGAAGCAGGAAATTTCAAAGACAGTTCTGCCTATATTGTCAGTTTGTTAGTCATTTTTTCTGTGTCCTGTATAATGTCTGGCAGACTCCTTCATGTAGCACGAACCCCAAAGGACCATTTTACCTTTAGCTATGAAAGCAGCCATTTCTCTGTGTGTCCTGCATGTCCAGTTTATCAAGCAGTCCAAGAAAGAACAGTTTCTTGCCCAAATGGCTAACCAATTCCATAAGGAGCCTCTTTGATGCCCATCTTCCTTTTGAAGTAGATTGGAGCTGCCAGGGCCAGATGTGTCTCATTGTCACGAAAAGTCTTAACTTCTTAAAACAGCTTAAATGCCATATTCTGAAGGTCTCTGAAAGATTTGAAGAATACCTATCTAACTGAAATATATCTCTATATTTCAATAAAACCTAAGTAACATGACTATAAACTTAACTATTATAGATGATTATCTATTAACCTATATTTTAAAATTATACATTACATTTTTAAATGAGCTACACAAACACAATACCTTAATCAAGAGCAGAAATATACATATAGCAAAATTGACCTTAAATTTTTATCAATCAACCAAGATCCGTATCAATGCAAATCTCTATAGCATATCCCCCTTTAAATGTAAAGAAACATTTATAGACAATATTTGGGAATATGGATACAGTTTTTCTCCAAACTTCTTCCTGCTGTTTATTGGGCAAAGTAATTTTTGAGGATGTTCACAGCAACCTTTCAATGGGTCTTGGTCCATCAAACCATATTAGTCTGGAAGAACACACAGGTTCTTATTCTCTGTGGAAACAAAAGAAGAACTTCTTTTCCAAAGCAACATATCCTTAAACTCAAATTTTGAATTCAAGATACCTTTGAAATATATATGTTGGCTTATCATAGCTGTCCCCAGAATCAAATGTCTCTCTGCACTCAAAAAATTTAAAGATAACCCAATAATATACATAATACAGACTCTCTATGAATTTTCTATCTTTACATGGCTTATTTTTACTCTGTTCTTTTTAATACTCCTTTAATCTATGACTGTAAAAATATTTGTTTATTTTACTCTTTTTCTTTTTTTTTCCCAAGCGTACGTACATTTATCAACACTGTGACCCACTTAAAAGTCTTTTATGTCTGAATCTGTCCTATTGTGTATCTGTAATTCTTTAATGTCCAGGAGTGCTTCTCAAAATGCTAAGCACTTCTAAAAAACATAAGCAGCACCGTTGCTAGGGGAAATACAGCACTGCCTGCTTGCTCAACCCAGTCCAGCATGGTGGAGTCTCTCGCTGCCTCTGAGAGCCACACACACTGCCTTACTTCCAGGCACATGGCCGGTCCAGTCCAAGTTGCCATCAAGCAAGCCACAGTGTGCTGCTCAAAAACATCATCCAAATATTCAGTCTCCCGAAAGAGCCAGAGGTTGCACTGGCAGCATGGCCCAGAAAACCTGCATTTCAAAACAGCAGAGCTTTTTTCCTGCTACCTCTGAATCAGGAAAACCTCTCTTTAAGGAGCCGTGCCTCTGCTTGCTTCTAGCAAACAGAACCCACCCAAGAAAGTGCCACTATCAAACCATTATTAACTCTGTTCTTTTGTGTCTAGGATTCCTATTTTAGCTTTCTCAAGTTTTACATGGATTTCGTCCATCGTGTTGGTATACCAATTTGTAATAAGGAGGAGGCCACTTGTTGGTTCCTGGCCACTTAGACCCAAAATAACCACACAGCTACTGTATCAATTAAATCATTGCTTGGTCCAATAGCTCTAGCTTCTTATTAGCTAACTCATACATCTGAATTTAATCCATTTCTAGTAATCTGTGTATCGCCATGCGGCTGTGGCTTACCAAGTTAAGTTCTATCTAGCTCCAGCGGGGTTACATGGTGTCTCTCTGACTCCACCCTTCTTTCTCCCAGCATTCACTTTAGTTTTCCTTGCCTAGTTCTGTTCTTCTGCCCTATCACAGGCCAAGATGGTTTCTTTATTCATTAATGGTAATCACAGCACACAGAGGGAAATCCAATATCATCCATATTTGGGCTTTCTGGGAAGACTGTGGAACCATGATGAAGCAGAGCTTTGTGGGAGGAAGTATGTTTGTGGGGGTGTGTCTTGAAGGAGCCTGGATCTACTTCCTACCTGTACTTTGCTTGCTGTCTGCAAGAAGTAAACCAGCAACAGTTACAGATTCCTGCTGCACGGACACCATCCTCTATGACTCCCCTGTTGTGGTGGACTGAAGCCCATTATCTATACCAGAATGGTCAGTGTTTGGTTAGGTGTTTGGACCATAGCAATAACCGAGGAGAGTAATGGATACACCCTGTTGTGCACTTAGTAGGATCCAGTGTAAGCCTGTTTTGTGGGTAATTTCACCATTACGTGTCTTATTATTTTCAAATTTGACAGAATGGGAATACTACAAGAGGTATACCATGACATTCACATCCATAGGTGACAGACCCAGTTTTGCTCAGTGGGAGTGAATAGCTTTCCTTGCAGCATACCCGAAATGCTATGCCACCAGTCTTCACAGCATCAAAACAACAAACATAGTCACAAGAAGGCAAGTGCAAGGACTGAACAATAACAGCTGAAAAGCTGGCAGGAAATCTATGGGGAACAAATCTAGGTGGGAAAAAAAGGAAAAGTATATTAAAGATCCGGCATTCGAGTGAAGGTCTCACTAAGAAGTAAAATTTAGATTCTAGATGATGGGGAAGTAAAACCTAGGAAGAAATAGAGCCAGTACAAGGGCTGGAAAATGACACAGGGATATGCACAGCCTGTGCTCCTACAATGATGGACATGATGCACAGAAGGAGGAACACAGAACACAGGTTTGTGTCTTTCTTTGTTGTTCTGTACTGGTATGGTAGCTCAATGGGTTGATCAGCAGCAAACTGTGTTTCCTCTTTCCACTTCTGGTCTGGGATTAAGCTCCTTCAGTGTGGAAGGAGATGGAGTCAGATTCTGATATCCATCAAAGAAAAGATGCATCTTTTCTGGTCCTTTTTTGTTTCCTGCCAGCTTAAATGCAGATATACATATGAGCACCCATGACTCCAAAGTAACATCCCAAGGAAAGTAAAGCAACCATGTGTTTCTAAAGATTATACAGATGCAGCAAAACCCTGCACCTTCACCCAGGGTCCTCACATCTGACAGAAATAGATTTCTACTATGAGTAGACTATTGGCTTATAAACCTTGGTGTGAGAAGAGCAAAAATAACTGAACTCTGATAAAAAAAACATTTTTATGTTGGTGAATTTTAGAGAAGTGCCCACATTCAGGACAATTTAAATCATGGAATACCTTGCAAATGTTAATAGTGCCTCAGATGTAGTAGTTCATATTAAAATATGTTAGTTCCAAATCCTGCAGTTCATTCCCAAAATATTTTGATGAGCCTGGGAAGACAACTCATAACTCAGTCAGAAAAGTGCTTCATGCTGGGAAGGCATGAAGACCCAGGTTTGACCATCTTCCCCACACCTGCATACGGAAGTCAGACTTGGAGCAAGCAGTGGAGAAGTAGGACAGTGGATCTTTAGGAATCATGGACCAACTTGTTTACTTAATGAGTTCCAAGTTAAAAAAAAAGGCCCTATCTCAAAAATCAAGGAACATGGTTCCTGAGGAATGACAGCCAACTTTTGACCTCTGGGCTCCACATTTACATGCACACACACTTGCACAGAAACAAACACACACATGCACACACGCACATGCACACACACACACACACACACACACACACACACACACACAGAGTTATTATTGCTCCAACCACCCGGGCCCACTATTGTCCTGGACTCACATCCACTTTGCACTTGTTTCTTTCTTTGATTAATCTTATCCGTAGAGATGCTTAGGCAGCAGTCACACTGTTGGGGAAAGACACTCAGAAGCTAATATGAATTTCCTGTTCCTTCTGTATAGCCATTACTCCACACAGATAGTCTGCTGGCTTGGTTGTTAGAGAATGAATCTAAGGACCCCCCTTCCCAGACAAGCAACTGATAACTGGCATAAAGGCAGCTATGTCATACCATGAGAACCAAATAATTGAGTTAACATCAGCTAACTCAGCCTAAGCTAGAGTACCATGGGTTATACCCAAAGATTCAAATTCAGATAAGGTCCTGATGTTGCTGCTGTCTTATTCTTTCCATCCTTTTCCCAACTCTATCTTGCCTGCATAAGACTGGATCTTATACATCCCAAGCTGGTATTTAATGCCCTATATAGGTAAGGATGCCCTTGAACTCAGTATCCTTCTAGCTCTGGTATGAAAATGCTGGGGTCACAGGTATGAGTTACCATACTGGGTTTCATTGGATGCTGGGATCAGGCCCTGGTATTTGGGTATGCTTAACAAGTGCTTTCATAGCTAGGCTGCCGCCCCAGGGGCCCCAGCTTCATCTTTCAGCCAAGAGAGAGAAGGGTAAAATTTCACATGTTTTTGATGATAATTAGATTGCATACAAAGAAGTGAGATCTTGGTCTTCTCAACAAATCCTAGTGCTCCTATGTATACCCAGAGAAACCAGACTTGGTCTGCAGCAGAGACAAAGAGCGTCCTCCCCTGCCCCCACATTACACTTCATTGAAATGTTGAGTAGACAGGAGCACAGCATCACAAGGATTTTTCATAAGCGAGAAATCCTAAAAGGGATTCAGGAAAACATTTTTGATATATTATTTTATTCCACTTGGAAATTTAATTCTTCTCCGGACTAATCTTTTCTTTTGCTTATGACTCCAATGTGGGGTTATTCAGGGTAAACTCAGCCAAGTTTCCAAAGCAGTTTTTTTTTATCTACTGCAGTCAATTCGTGATTCAAATCAAGAAATGTCTGAATCCAAAATGAATGTGAGGAGAAGTCTTGATTGAAACAATAGGTTGTCTTATATTTTATCTTTTTGGTGTTCTCCTATTTTGTTGGACCCAAAATAATATAAACTACCAAAACAAGAAGATGGTACACAGGTGTTGTTATTGCATTTATAACCCACTGTGACTTTTGAGGTGGTTGCTATGGCAACGTGATCATTTATAGACTATAATCCCATTAGGCGAAACTGGTGATAAACTAAGCTCATTATAACAAAGCTTATATCGCTTCACTTCCGGTTGTGTCTGCTTTATGGCAAATTACAGGAGCAGAGCTATTAAGTGACAAACCCATAAGAGTGCTGTACTTAGTCATAAAATATTTTTGGACAGAGAAAATGGGAATTTGGAAAACTACTGCAAATGATTCTTTTGAGTGTTAGCTAAACTTCTCAAACAAATGCAAATCATTGTGATTTTATGAACTAAAGCATCTTGTTCCTACAAGATGCTCTCAGCATCTCACTTCCCAGGGCATAATCTCTTTAGCAAACAGCTGAGATAGACCACATACAGTATCTACAGGTAATGTAGGAAATTGGTATCAAACCGGACTGTGTGATTTACCCTTTGTTATTATGATCAAATATACAACAAAAGCAGCAGAAGGGAGGAACTTCAGTCCTGAACTCCAGCTCAAGGAATTCTGCTGCTTACAACTTTCTTTATCTTCCAGTTCAAAAACATGCACCAAGCAGAAAACCTGTGCTGAGCAGAAAATATGTCAGACATGAGACTTACATTCTAGTTAAGTTTTAGTTTCTTTGTCTAAGCTAGGCTCAGGCTCAAAGGCAGGTTTAGACTTTCCAAGGTTAGAGGCCAGACATTAAGATACTGTGTCAAGTGCCATTACCACGACACAGATTCTGCTAGCCACATTCTTTGGGAAAAGCCATAGAGCCTGAAAGCTAAGTGAACTGAAAAAAAATTCAGTTTCCTTTTCACTTCTAACATTTAGTGTGTTATTTAATTAAGATATGTGATAAAATCTGCTTTGAGAATAATATTTTAAAGAGTCTATTTTTTGTTTTATATGCCTGTATGTATGCATGCATGTATACCATATACATGCAATGCCCATGGAATCTAAAGGAGGAGACTTCAGATCCCCTAAAACTGGAGCTACATACAGTTAGGAGCTGCCACATAGTTCCTGGGAACTGGACCCCTGCAAGAGCAGTGAGTGCTCTTAATTGCTGAGTCATCTCTCAGCCTCCCAAATTTTAAAATCATATTTTCCCTTATCAGATCAATCCTAGGCATCCAAACATGTAAGACTATACTTCCTCTTCAACTTTTAGAATATTAAAAACCTTACATTTAAATTGTTTTTGTAAATCAGTGGTTTCTTTAGGGATCATGATTCTCAGAATTATAGGATCACATCAGAAATATAAAAAGATGTGGCATGGTAGCACTGCAGGCCAAACTGTTGTCTGATCATTGATGGGGTATGGAATGCAGAGTGTGAACTGATCCTAAAAGAAAAACCATTATCTCCATGTGTATGTTCATAAATGTTTTCACAGGAGAGAAACCTGGGTGAATGTCGGGTCTAAGATTCTGTAAGATGAGAGGAAAGAAATACAACCTCCTTCCTATGATGTGGGTTTCCCATCTGTAAGCTGTGAATACCATTGATTAATAAAGGAACTGCTTTGGGCCTATAGCAGAGTGATAGGGGAACAAAGCTAGGCGGGGAAAACTAAACTGAATGCTGGGAGGAAGAAGGCTGAATCCGGGAGAAGCCATGGAGCTGCCAGAGGAAATAGATGCATCAAAACTTTGCTGGTAGGTCACAACCTCATGGTGATGCACAGATTAATGGAGATGGGTTAAATTAAGATGTAAGAGTTAGCAAATAAGAAACTAGAGCTAATGGGCCAAGCCGTGATTTAAAAATACAGTTTCTGTGTGATTATTTTCAGGTCTAAGCTGCTGGGTGGCCAGGAAACAAGTGGCTTCCTCCTACATTCCTATGCACCTTGCCTCAACATGGAATTATTTATGTAAGGGAACAGGTAGACTGTACAGAAAAGGTGAAGCATGTATCTGAGTAGGATGCCAACAAAAACATAGGCAACTTTCATGTATAAAATCAATAGGCTATTCAAGAGAACATTGGCCCTAATGTGAAGAAACGCACTTTCCCAGAAGAGATGAAAGTAGAAAGATGAATACATTTGAGTTTAACTCTTGAAAACTTTCTTCTACTGAACAATGTTTCTGAGAAAGGATCAGATTTCCCTCTTCAGAGCCATGGACTATTATTAATGAGATTTAGGTAATAATAAAAGCAATAAGGCTGCTGATTTATTTTTAAATTTAAAAGATCAAATTAGAGGAAAAGTACTGAAGCCCAAAGCAGAATTATAGCCTAGAAAACAAGAAATACTTTAAATTTCTTTCTTTCTTTCTTTCTTTCTTTCTTTCTTTCTTTCTTTCTTTCNNNTTCTTTCTTTCTTTCTTTCTTTCTTTCTTTCTTTCTTTCTTTCTTTTAAGACAGAGTCTCATTATACAGCCTGGGTACCATAGAACTTGCAACATAGACAAGGCTGGTGTTGTGTTCACAGATATTACCATGCCTCTGATTTCAGAGCATTGGGGATAAAGGAGTGTGCCAATGTCACTAGCTAAATATTATAAATTAAGGACGTTAACATTAGGAGGAAGTAGAGGATTTAAAGTGAAGAAGGGTGTTCAATGTTACTCATAGAGAACGAATCAATGATTCTATCTAAAGGATAATAGATTAAAAATAAATTCCCATGGGTAATATTTTTTTAACACTGTGCATGCGAGATAGTTGAGAAAAATGAAGAACAGAAGTCAGAATCAAATTTATGCTTTCATCAGGGACTGAGAAGCCAAATCAGTGAAGAGTTGGAGTTCAAGTCCAATTTCTAGCACTTACATCAAAAGGCAGGCACATTGGGTCACATTTTCAATTCTAGCCCTGGGGAGATGGAGGTAGAATGATCCCTGGAATCACTGAACAGCCAACTTAGGCTAATTATTGAGGCATAGATCCTAGTCACAGACTTTGTATCAAAAGAAAGGTAGAAAGCAACTTGAGTAATGACACCTAAGATTGATTTCTGGCCTTCACATATACCCATGATACCATGACTGTTACCATGCACACACACCACACACACACTCACACACAGAAACACACACACGCATGTTCTTCTATCAGAGAGCAAATAAGTACACTAAATTTTATCACATTAAGAGAGTCATAGACATAAGTTGGAAATGATCAGAAAAAAATAAAACCAAAAACTCTAAACGTTAATTATCTCCAAGGGTGAACTAAAGACGGAGAACTTTTAAATGCAGTGCTCATGAGTACTGCTTGAACATTTTACACATGCTTACTTTTAATTAAAATATTGTTATCTACTTGCAGATCTAGATCATTGGAGGCAAACATATTTTTATCTCTGTTTTCCTGTCCCATATGGGAATATTGTCCTAATTACAGAGCTTCTTAATAAACTGCCTGTTTTGTTGTGACTGTTCTATAAGGTGTGTTGACTTTCACCTGAGGTTGAATACTATCAACAGAAGTTTCTTGCCCTGGCTGAGCAAGCTGATATTTTCCAGTTTTCATAGAAAATATTACTGAAACATTCAGCTTTGGAATGATTTACGAAATCTAGCAGAGTTCCCCTGAGTTCCAGGATTCACAAAGATACTCCCACCCATCCAGCAGAACAAAGCAATACCCAACTGTAGCTCTGACATTTTTATGCCTGCTCTTGGGACTCTTTTCTTTCTATTTTGTTGCCTTGTCTAACCTCACTATGATTGCTTTTGGCCTGTTTATTGTATTTGTTTTGTCCTGTGTGGCTGCCAGCTCTTGTCCCTTGGAGGCCTGATGTTTTTTGAAGAGGAAAGAGAGGAGTGGATCTGGGGGAGGAGATGAAACTGGGAGGAATGGAGAAGTGGGAAACTGTGGTCAGGATATTTTATATTAGAGAAGAATCTATTTTCAATTAAAAAGTCACATTTTTTCCTAAACTGTGTCCCAAAATGTTTTAATTGTCATTGGTATGCAATTTCACAATGCAGCGTTGCTCTTCTCTTTTCTTTCCCAGACCCTAACAACCCGTGTTCAGTGTCAAATTACTGAATGTTCCAAGTAGTTTTTAATGTATAATCTACACCTTTTAGACACACAATTAATTTCATATATAATTAATTTCATCATTTACTTCAGCCCATTTTTTAAAGTAAAGGAAAATATCCCTCAGGGCATAGTTTAATAGCATAGGTAGTTAAATTATCGACTCATTGAATTACCAATGTTAACAAAACAATCATTTCATATACATATCATCAAGGATCTACTGAACATTCTATTATGTTTAACATGTTATATGGTAGCTCATAAACTACCTGAACTTCATGTCACATTACTCAGAAGCTTCAATTATGCAGTAATTTGCTGAACATAATTATATGTCAGATGATGGACATGATGCCTAACCACCGAGATATTTGCAGAAGGCAGACATGGGCTGATCAAGCAAATTCCACAAAACAAACAGAAATGAATATAGGCTGACATGAAGGAAAAATAGTAATGAAGTAGGCACAAAGCACTTTTAGTAACTGAAACAGTAAAGGAAACAAAATAATGTTAGAGAGATGAATCAGTTGGCAACATGACTGTCACATTAAGTATGAGGACCTGAATTTAGATTCCCAGGATCCATGGAAAAGATTAAACCTGGGTCATGTCTGTGATTCTAGCACTGGGGCCATACGAGTTGGTGATGGAAACAGGAAGATCTAAGGAACTTGGGGCCTAGCTACTCTAGACATGTAGGTAAACTCCAGGTTTAGTGAGAGGCCCTGTTTCAAGAAAAGGATGAGTAGAATGATCAAGGAAGACAGAAGGTACCAATCTCCACCCTCTGCACACATGCACACACACGTATACATACAACAAAATATGTAAAATATGTAAAACACATAACAATTTCTATGGTTTTGTTGGAATTTTGTGTATTGTAAAGAAATTTTATGTTATACAAAATTCCAACCAAATGTAAAACATTTAAAACTAGTAATTTTCTAAAAGTAGATTTAATAATCTACGTTTTTATCTTATCCATATCAATATCCTCCATTTTTCCTTTTCAGAATAGATTCAATAATCTGATATTTTATTCTAAAATATCTATTTCTTCCCTTTTTTCAAATAAGAACCTTTTGTATATTATATAGAAATTTTATATGTTTGTCATAGCTAAATGCCCCTCAACCAAAGAATAGATACAGAAAATGTGATATAGTTACACAATGGAGTACTACACAGCAGAAAAAAATAATGACATCTTGAATTTTGTAGGAAAATGGATGGAGCTAGAAAACATTATTTTAATTAAAATAACCCAGACACAGAAAGACAATTATTACATGTACTCACTCATAGGTNTTTAAACATAAAGCAAAGAAAACCAGCCTACAAACCACAATCCCAGAGAACTTGGACAACAATGAGGACACGAAGAGTGACTTACATAGATCTAATCTACATGGGAAGTAGAAAATGCCAAGATCTCCTGAGTAAATTGGGAGTACGGGGTCTTCAGGGGAGGGTTGAATGGGGGAGGGGAAAGGCAAGGAGAGGAGCAGAGAAAAATGTAGAGCTCAACGGCATCAATTGCAGTCTCTATCCTCCTCATACTATTTATTGCTTGATCTCCAATACAAATAAGTTGACATATAGAGTTCAAGAAATAAAAGAAAACCTTGGTATATTGCCAAGTCATGTAAATAACTTGTTTTTTATTAGAAGTAAAATGCTTTTTCTCAATTTATATTTTTCCATTATAAATTATGCCTTGATCCTTGTCTATGGACCAGTCCTTCAATGTTTGAGTGAGATGTTTTTAAATAGCATCCACATGGAAATATCATAAGACATTTTTAAAAAATACTATAGAAACTTCATTGCTAAGTTGAATTTTACACTTTTGAAAACTTTATAACAAATTACTAAATTTCTCTGTAGTAATAATTTACCAACCAGCAAAATGCGAGTTAAGATATTCCTAGTTATTCATCAATGTACTGTCAAACTTGCTAACTTTTGCTGATAACTGATATCTAATTAATTTATCATGTCCATTTGTTTATTAATAAAATGGCTTATTGTTTTTATATTTATGTACTTGTAGATTTTCTCATCTATAAAAATTTTGTATGTATGATTAAAATATTTTTATAGTTTGTTTCCTATCTTGGTGGCTTCTTATGGATTTTTAGAANTGCTTTTTCTCAATTTATATTTTTCCATTATAAATTATGCCTTGATCCTTGTCTGTGGACCAGTTCTTCAATGTTTGAGTGAGATGTTTTTAAATAGCATCCACATGGAAATATCACAAGACATTTTAAAAAAATACTATAGAAACTTCATTGCTAAGTTGAATTTTACACTTTTGACAACTTTATAACAAATTACTAAATTTCTCTGTAGTAATAATTTACCAACCAGCAAAATGCTAGTTAAGATATTCCTAGTTATTCATCAATATACTGTCAAACTTGCTAACTTTTGCTGATAACTGATATCTAATTAATTTGTCATATCCATTTGTTTATTAATAAAATGGCTTATTGTTTTTATATTTATGTGCTTGTAGATTTTCTCATCTATAAAATTTTTGTATGTATGATTTAAATATTTTTATAGTTTGTTTCCTATCTTGGTGGCTTCTTATGGATTTTTAGAATTTTTAGGATAATTTACATGATAGTATATTGCCAGTTACAGACACTGAAGTGGAATTTTATTATTAGGGCATACTTTACTGATAAAAACTATACATTTTAATAAATTTTTCTTTCTTCTAAAAATCAATAAAAAATTTTATATGTTAATTTAAATTTGAGATTAATTTTTAAAGAACATACTGTACATACATTTCACTATACAAGTTATTTAACAAGGTAATGCAAATTTCTAGTCCTTGAAAGTTATAATTACCAATGGTTTAGGATAATAAGGAAATACAGGTTAGTATTTAGTTACCTATTATAATCAAACTTGTAGTCACATTAGGTATGTTTTCAAGGTCAAACCAAGATATATTTTAGATAGACAGGTCATCTTAAATGCTTCAGAGATCTCCAGAATATGTTATTTAAAATGCTTAAATAATGTGGGCTACTTTTTCACTTTTTATGACAATGAGACATGTCTGCTCCTGGCAGCACCAATCTACTTCAGAGAAGACAATGGGCATTGCAGAAATTCCACATGGAGTTTGCTTTCTTTGGGCAAAAGTAACCTACTGGGTAAGAAAATGCCTTTGCCTTGACTGCTGACAGTATGCTGTCCTAATTGGACAAGCAGGAAACTAAAGAAATGACTGCCAAACATTCTCAAGAGAGGGAAGGAAAACCTTTTAGAATATCTTGCTTCACAGAAAAGTCTCTTAATCATGCGAGCCCTGTTGGCCGAAGACAGATGCCCCATTGTTGCACAGGAGCTTTAACAGCCAACTGCTTCTGTCCTTTCTCACGTTTTGGAAGTCACTTGCACTTCCTGCTTACTCAGTTAATATTGTTTCCTTCTTTGGTCTCTGAGGGAGTTGAAGACTAGATAATTATAGTTTTCCTTGTTTATCTGATACAGAAAGTAAGTTATTATAAAAATAAATTAGGTACAAGACTTTGGACCCACCAAGGAAGGATAGATATGGAACGTTTTCTCTGATTGCAAATGGACTAGACATTATTGATGTACTTATTGCTTGTACATATTGTATATAGCCATTGTACTTACTATATATAGTTTTTCTTATATTAGTTATAGCCTCTTTTTGATATTAGACTGTAGTGATAGGAGCGATGGGCATAGGAGTGGCAGGCTGGCCTGCTTTTCATCCTGCCCGGCTCCCGCATGGCTAGCTTTACAGCCGAAATAACAACACACAAATTGTATTCATTTAAGCACTGCCTGGCCCATTAGT
>LOEQ01002064.1:259912-277081 GCA_001685075.1 Bramus lutescens | reverse complement strand
CTTGGTTTCCTAGGGTATCTTTTAGGGATTTATTAATTTCTTCAAAGTTTTTGTTATACTTCTCATCCATTTCTTTAAGGGAGTTTTTCACATCCTGTTTAAGGGACTCTATCCCTTTCATAATGTCTATTTTTTTCTACTTCTTCTGGTTTAGGGTGTTCAAGTCTTCATGTTGTATGTTCATTGGATTCTGGTATTGTCATGTTGTTTTTCAGATTGTTGGAGGAATTTTTGCATTGGTGCTGCCCATCTCTTTCTTCAAATGCTCTCTGATGGATCTTCTGGTACAGGATCAGGGCCACTTCCTGGCCAGGGACCTTGCAGACAAAAGGCCTAGCTTGCTGTGTGAAGGTTAGTGAAACAATGGAACTCCTGTCCAGTTGCACTCAGAAACCAGTCCCCAGAGCCTCAGCCCCAAAACCGGCTGAGTTGGGGGATCTTATGACCCCACAAAAGGGAAGGGGTCCCTGGGAGCAAGCTGGGATGGGATAGGAAGAGAGAAGAAGTAGCCAGGGAGAGAAGCCCCTGCAGAATAACCAGAAAGTTTAGGAAGTTGAGGGGTGTCTGTGCTCCCTTATAGGGTGTCTGCCGGCCAGTCAGGAACACACTCACCTCTCTGATGGATCTTCTGGTACAGGATTAGGGCCACTTTCTGGCCAGGGACCTCTCCGATGGATCTTCTGGTACAGCAATGATAGGCCTTTCTTTTATATAAATTTTTTCCTTTTTTTGAGAAAAGGTTTCTTTGTGTAACCCTGGCTGTTCTGGAACTCACTCTGTAGACCAGGCTGGCTTCAGACTCACAGAGAACCACCTGCCTCTACCTCACAAATGCTAGGATTAAAGACATGTACCACTGCTGCCTAGTTGTGAGTAATTTTTGTAATACCTTTTTTCTTTGACAATTTCATCTATGAATATAACATATTTTATTTTATGTATCTCCCATCTCTTATCCTCCCCCTATTCCTCTGGAACTCTTCTGCCTATGCTTTCCTCTAAATTTCAACTCTGGACCAATAAGCTTTCCACTTTATTATATTTTCCTAAACATTTAAGTGACATCTAAATCCAATCATTTTCTACTGCTGGCTGCCATGTTTCATTTTTTTTTTTAAATAAGATGATCACAATAGTAATTTTTCTATTCTTAACATTTATTTTGTATGTGTTATATTTGTGTTGGTTTGTGAGTGCCACATGGCCTATGCATGGTAGTCAGAAGACAACTTGTGTGAATCAGCTCTCACTTCCTCCATAAGATTTCCAGAACTTGAACTCAGATCATCAGAATGGCAGCAAGCACCTTTAGCCACTGAGCCATATTGTTTCTTTTTATGATGGTAAAATGCACATGACATGGAACTTACCATTAATAATTCGTAAGTGTATAACAGCATCAAGCATTATACTCACACTTTTGCATAATCACTATCTCCATCCATCCATATAACCTTTTCAACTTTGCTAGCTGAGACTAGATCCATTGAATAACTTTCTCTGATTCCTTGCCCCCCCTTACATTCAAATCTCCATATCCAGTGTGGGGATAAAGATGTCTTGTCATTCTTCATCCTTTGTAAAAGTCACAGAAGGCACTCCTGTAATGAAAATAGCAACAAACAGGAAAATGAGAAATAAGTTTACTTGATTGAAGTTGTGTGTCTCAGGACACTTCTGAATGAAGATCCACAGACCAAAGGGACCAGTCTGATTTTTTTAAAGTTTATTTGTGGTTATGTTCCATGAAGCAAAGGCTGCTGTAAAGACGTGTGACTGAATAGCATTGTGTGACTTAATGGAAATAAAGTAAGAGGGAAGCTCAATGAGGTTTCTGTTCAGGTCTGTGTAGTCTTCGGTATGGGACAGACTCTTCTAGAACGAGTGTTCTAGGCAGGAACTTTGGAGGTGTTATGATTGGACCTGGAGAAGAGTACTTTTAGTTTCTATCATCTTCCTTGAAGAAGAGGGATTCTGGTTTAGGACTTGCTTTGGGAGAAGACGAAGGATATAAGACAGGGCAGAAGATATTTTGCTTCTGAGAACTTTCATTGACTTTTAGTTCAAATCACAAAGCATGCCAAAGTGCCATGGTTTTTGGTACCATGTTCTGAGCTCAGAATTTGACCATTCTAGATAGCACATATAAGTAGAATCATATAATATTTATCCTTTTGTGATTGCTTTAGATTTTCCATAATGTTCTCAAGATCCAACCATGTTATAGCAATGTCAACAACCCCTTTCAAACCTGAAAAATTCTCCCATGTGTATATATATGGACCACTTCCTTACTCATTCATCTCTCTATGGACAGGTGAGTGACTCCCATCTTTTGACAATTGTTGATAATGCTGCTATGAACTTAGGTGTACAAATATAGTTCTTGCTTATAGAATATCTGAGGTGTGTAATTATTCATTTCATTTCTGTTGCTTTGAAAAGCACCCTGACAAGAATCAACACAGAGGGGGAAAAGTTTTATCTAACTTCCCAGTTCTGTACTTAAGTCTCTCATTTTGAGAAAGTCGAAGTAGGAACTCCAGCAGCTAATCATATCCCATCCAGAGTCAAGAACAAAGGGGCAAAATGTCCATCCTGGTTCGCTTAATGTTCACTTTGTTTTCTCTACTCTTCTATAGTTGAGGGGCCAGTTCATGAAATGGTTCTGCCCTCATTTGGATGGATCTTACCACATCAATTATCTGTTGCAGAATAGTTGTGTATGCTGTGAAGATATGTCTTTGCCAAGATGCATTCTGTAGTGGCATTTAATTTGTATTTAATAAATAAAACTTGCCTGAGCATGAGAAGAGTGAAATAATCACAGTAGCCAGCCTTATAGACTAGGCAGCATTAACACACACCAGTAGACACACTAGCTTGACATAGGAACGAGGCAGTAGTGGTACATGCCTTTAATCCCAGCCCTAGAGAGGATTATAAAATGGGAAGGAGACAGCTCTCAGACATAGTCTCATTCTGAGATTACTGGAGGCAGGATCCCAATTTTCGGACTGAGGTTGAGGTAAGAGCCAGTGGCTGGCTGCTTTGCTTTCAACCGTTGAACCGGTTGAACCCCAATTTCTCTGAGTTTTTTATTAATTGTACTAAATTTTGGTGCCCAATGTGGGTTGCGAACCCATGGAAAACTATCTGCCTGTGGTCTTTTAGCCACTAGCCCAGACCAGAGCTGGGATTGGAATGCCACCTCTAGAAATTGGAACCCAAACTTAGCCACCCGGATTTGAGAGAAGCACTAATGCTCCCAGCTCCCATCTGCCATGGCTTAGTCTCCTCTTCTCTCTGGGTTTTTGGAGATGGCATGGACCTAGAAATGCCACAACGTTGTGACAATAAATGTGGCTTCTGCTAGTACCTACACCATGAATCTAGACTCTCAAAAAGGAATGGGGCAGAACCAGCTCCCAAATTTGCAGCTTTAATCTTACACATATCGCTCAGCAAATTAAAGACTCATGTGGTCAGAAAAAAATTAAGATATTCAATAAAGACAGATCCAGACAGAAAAACCCTATAGATGGTTTATAGTATGTTTAAAATATATGTAGGCCTAGGAGAGAAAAGAAAAAGAATAAAGTCCTTTAAAAAAAAGAAATATAATCAAGTGTGGTAGTGCATGCCTTTAATCCCAGCACTTGGGAGGAAGAGGAAGGTGGATCTCTGTGAGTTTGAGACCAGCTTGGTCTGCAGAGTGAGATTCAAGGCAGTCAGATACACAGAGAAAACTGGTCTCAAAAACTCAAAAAATAAAAAATAAAATAAAAGAAATAGAGTTTAAAAAAAGTCATGTAAAACAGAAAATATACAGAAAATCTGCATACTGTATGTTATTTTCTTTGAATTGCTTGACTGCTGAGGAAGGAGCAACAAATGGTAAAGACATTTGATTATAAATGCTGCTGGATTAATCCAACCAATATATTTTGAAAATGCCTGACTTCAAAATTTAAGTCAAATGATATATTACTTTGGAGAAGAGGTTGTACTTTTGTTTCCACAGTTAGTGAGAGGCTGCATATTAATTCTGGGTTAGGAAAAAGGAGGTTTGATCAAGGAAGACCCCCTGAAAAATCTCCAGTAGGAGTGGATGACGAGATGATTGAACATTTTAGAGAACTTCTGTTGTAGTTTCCTCTAAGTTCTACATCCAGAACAGCTTCAAGACTACTGGCTGAGATGATCCAGCCTCACAGAACATTGCAGTCAGGACTTGACCATAATCCTAAATTTCCTTTGAGTCCCCATAAGATTATCAGCACCCTCAGTCATCAGCAAGTAACCTAGAAAAGTATACCCATACTCTCCAAAAATGTATTGTGAATGTTTTTCTTTGTTTAGAGTGTTGGTTACAAGTTGTTATAGATAATGGTCAGGAAAAAAACTAAGCAAAGGAGATCAACGTTCTTGCTTTGAAAAGAAAAAAAGGGGGGATATAGCTATGAGAGGATTAAAGGGTAGATTATTGACTCTACTCTGAAAAGAAAAAGGGAGGATATAGGTATAATATAAAAAGGTAGATTATTGAACCTATTTTTAAAAATCAACTACTAGTTTTAGATGTTTTACATTGGATTGTACTTTTTTATATTATATATAAATTTTGTATATTGATATTAATTTGAGTTTAATTTTGTTAAACATACATTTCCAATCTTGTTCAAGGTATACCTATACAGCTAATTTAATAATGTAATGCAAATTTCTAGTACTTGAAAATTATTATTAACAACTGTTTATGATAATAAGGAACTATAAGTTAGTAGTCAATCACCTAGTATAATCAAACTTGTATTTATATTAGTTATGTTTTCAAAGTGAAACAAAGACCATCCTCAAACATTTCAGAGATCTACAGAATATGGCATTTAAGATGTTTTATTTATTTTTATTTTTATTTTCTTTTTTATAATTTATTTAAGTATTAAAAATTTCCACCTCCTCCCATTTTCTTCCCCCTCCCCCCATTCCCCCTCNGGCTTCTCAGTCAGCTCTCCTTGTCAGCCATGTTCAGAGAGTCCGGTTTGATTAAGATGTTTTAATAACCTAGGTTCTTCTTCTTTTTTATGGTGAAGAGACATGTCTGCTCTTAGCAGCACCAATCTATTTCATAGAAGATAATGGGCATCGAAGAAACTTCACATGGAGCTTTCTTTCTTTGTGACAAAAGTAAACCCCTGGGCAGGAAAATGTCCTTGCCTCACAGGGTGACAGTATGCTCTCCTAATTGGACAAGCAGAAGACAAAAGAGGGACTGCCAAACATTGTCAAAGCAAGGAGGAACAGCCCACCAGAAAGTCCTATTTCACAGAAAAATATGTCGAATATTCTAGGCCTGTAGCCCAAAGATGGATGCCCCAATGGTGCAAAGGAGCTTTGGGTGACTGTTTAGTCAGCCAGCTGTTTCTGTTATTACTCACATTTTTTGGAAGTTGCTTGCTTGTACTTCATGCTTACTCAGTTAATATTATTTCCTTCTTGGGTCTTTGAGGGAGTTGAAGACTAGATAGTTATAGTTTTTGTTGTTTACCTGCCATAGAAAGCAAGTTATGACAGAAAGTAAACCAGGTACAAGACTTTAAATTCACCAAGATAGGATAGATATGGAGTATTTTCTCTGAATTTGTCAAATGCAAATAGGCTAGACATTGTTGATGTCTTAATGCCTATATATATATTGTATATAGTCATTGTACTATATATATTGTATATAGTCATTGTACTTATTGTATATAGTTTTTCTTATATTAGTTATAGCCTTTTGATTTTAGACAAAAAGGGAAAATGTAGTGGCATTTAATTTGTATTTTAATAAAAAAAAAACTTGCCTGAGGATCAGAAAAGCAAAACAGCCACACTGACTAGCCTTATAGAGCAGGTAGCAATAACACACACCTTTAATCCCAGCAGACACACTAGCTTGTCATAGAAACCATGCAGAAGTGGTGCATGCCTTTAATCCCAGTCCTAGAGAGAATTATAAAATGAGGAGACAACTCTCAGGCACAGTCTCATTCTGAGATTCCTGGAGGCAGGATCACCATTTTCAGACAGAAGTTGAGGAAAGAGCCAGTGGCTGACTGCTTTGTTTTTGGGATCTTCAGGATGAACCACAATTTTTGTCTCTGAGTTTTTATTATTCATACTATTGCCTTATGATTGGTTTAATAAAGAGCTGAATGGCCAATAGCTAGGCAAGAGAGGATAGGCAGGATTTCCAGGCAGAGAGTGGAAAGGAGGAGGAGGAATCTAGGTGCCCGGATTTCACCAGCAGACTCTGTAGCAAGTCGGATGTCCCTTACAGAGGAGAGTTAACCAAAACATGTGACAGAATGTAGATCAAAATATGTGGGTCAACTAAGGTATAAAAGTTAGTTAGGTATAAGCCTAAGCTAAAGGTCAAACTTTCATAATTAATAATAAGTCTCTGTGTCATTATTTGTGACTAGCAGTGCAAGAAAGTCCAAAGAAAAAGTTTGCTACAATTAACAGTTGAGGAAACCTCCTAGAGATGTGTTCATAGCTCAATGTGATCTAGACAATTCCGCAATTAAGACTTTATTAATCACTTCTTAGGTGATTCTAGATTGTATCAAGCTGACAGCTAAAGCTAACCTACACACTAACTAAAGAGGAATTTCTGTGTAATAGAGTAATTCTATATTTAATTTTTCAAGGAGCTAGAAGGGTAATTTTTCATAGTAGTTACACTTTTTATATTGCTACCAGTCATGCACAGGGATTCCAATTTCTACTTATCCTTGCCAGCATATTTTCAATGATCACTATTCTCAAGAGTATGAAGTAATGTCCCATTATGGGTTTGATATATACTTCTTTGGACCACTAAGGTTGAACACAATTTCTTGTGGCTGTATGTGTGTGTGTGTGTGTGTTTGTATGTATGTATGTATGTGTGTGTGTATATATGTGCATATCATGTATATGCATGTATGTATATATGTGTTATATCTTATTTATATAAATGTCTTATTCTAATTTCTTGCCTGTTTTGAGCTGACTTGCTTGTTTCTCTTTTGTTAAGATGTGGATATTATTTACATATCCTGGGTTTTAGTCCTGTATCATATGCTTTGTGAACATTTTGAGGGATGCCTTTTTACTTTGTTAATATTGACTTTTGAGTCACATACTATTCTAAAATTTGAGCCTAATTTATTAGTTGCTTTTCTTGTTGCTGTGGTAATACAATTGATAAAAACAACTTAAAAAGGAAAACATTTTTTCTCATAGTTTGAGGGTACAGCTCATTACTTTATTCATTTTGTTGCTAGTATAAATAAAATATTTTAAATTTATTTTCTAATTATGCATCTAAAATAGTTCTTCAGCAAGAAAAAAATAGGATCTTTATTGCATTTCAAGCCAATTATCATCCCAAAGGCACTAGGACATTGAAGAGTGGGAAAAGAAATTAAAAAACTATCTCCTGGCCTCTGCTCTCCAGCCTGGAAACACACGACTGTTACCTCAGACTGAGCATGCTCTGGCTGTGGCAGGAAGCCACTAACAGAAACAGAGAATTAAAGGATTTTAAATATGAGGATTATTAATGTAGTATCAGAAAGCAGTTTTCATTTATGATATTCAACACATTACAAATGCAATATTAATCACCCATAAAATATTCTGAAACCAAGAAATTTCCAAACAAATTTCTGAAAGAAAACAAAGTTGCTTGATTTCCAGAGAATGTGTTTTAAAGAGATATGATCTGTTAGTTTGTAGATGCTGGCATATTCTAGTCTTGTAAAACCTAACAGAATTTTGAATAAACTTTGAAAAAATCAGCATTTTGCTTATTTTTAAGAACATTTATATGTTTGCTCATGGTTTTTTCTTCCATGAGCTAAAATGCTTTGTTTTAAAAAGAATTTATAAGCATTCTCCTTTGAAGAAGATTCAACAATAGACAATACAAAGTTACTTTAAAAAAATTCTAATGAGATGGACATTGTCCTAAGGAAACAGCACTTTCAACGTGCACGCACGCGCGCGCACGCGCACACACACACACAATGAGTTTGTCTCATTAGTTGTCCAAAAATTAAGACTCATGTATTGTAGTTTATTTGAAAATGATTATTAAGGCAGAATGTTCCATTCCACATTATTTCTTTGTATCAGAGCCCTTTTGGTGTGATGTATTCACTTCTAAATTGAGTATTAATATGTTGAGGCTATGCTAGGAAATTTCATAAACTACACTTTCCCTTTGTGAAATTATTTCCTTAAAACTATTGAGACATGTGACAACTAATTGACTAGTTGGCAGATGAAATGATTGACTGAGGCACTGGAAAAAAAACAGAATCACAATCATAATTTTGTATAAGATTTTAAGAAGCAATAAATGTTTTTATTCATCATATACTCCTCATTCAAAGACCAAGATTAGGCATTAAACTGTGTTGCAAGGTACATATATGCCCCTGAAAGCTGATGCCGCTATTGTGATTCCATAGGACCCAACTGCACCAACCCAAGGGCAATTTATCAGAAAAGGCATTTCAAATAATGTAAATAGTTAAAGAGAAATTATCTATCTTACCCAAATTCACAAAACAGTCATCAGTGTTATCATTCAGATAACCTCAAATCATAACTTCACTGGAACACATAGATCTTAGAAATATTGAGAAAATCATGAAAATAAATCATGATTTCTATTAAATTAGAGCCAGTTTCCACCACAGCAGAGAGAAAACATAGGCTGTAAATTAACAAAAGGAAATTTCCTTCTTAGGGTGCTTGATTTCCACATTTGGAAATTAGGACGAGGCAAAGTTTTGGTAGAACGCACAACAGTGTCTGTCATCTAACAGAAAACCGTGAGAATAGCATGACCCTATCTGCAATGTAAGCAGAATCCTTTATTACATGTTTTCCCATGCACTCAAGAGCCTGCAGAGCTAACTGTGGGGAGAAATCAGCCTCTGAGATCAACTGTCGAGTCAGCCTTGATTTCTTTCTCTCGTGTTGTCAGTGAGACCTGTTGCCATGGCACTTTGGTTGTTCCTTCAAGAGCCTGTCATCACCCATCTGCAGCCATCCTTCCACCAGCCACCATCATCTGGATTAGCTATCAGTATGTAAACTACAGTGAGTACACAGAGAGACTCGGATGAACATCTGGCTGTTTCCAAATATTTACATGAACCCTGTGGCTGCTGGAGTACTTTAGCTGTAGAGTTGAGGCGTTGCCACTCAGACCCACCTTAGAACTACCTCTTCGAAGGTCACCTTGGCAAAGGCCTTCTAGTCCCCCACGGTAGCACCCCTCAGCCTGTGGCGGCCTTCTTCTATGCTTTGCTTCTCAGCATCCATCCTCAGCTGACTGCTTTGCCTGTTGGCTCATTCTCTGCCTCCTAAGGGATACAGGGGTAGTGTCTCCTCTTCTTTCATTGGCTGATTCTTTTGTGTGCCAGGCCTTGTTTTTCCTTTTTATACGGATTTGTTAAGTTGTTTGGTATAGGTGATTATTATATGAATTTTTAATTTAGCTGACTGAACTTTTAGACATTTCATCCAGGTAAGAATTGCAAGGCCTTTCAGTGCTAGCAATCCTGAGTCCTTCAGTTCACAAGGCCAAGGTGCTGGATTAGCAGAACTACAGCTCTAAGCCTTGAGAGTCCGGGCCTATCGCTCCAGGTTTTAGAAACCAAAGATTTATGGCTTGAACACTCAAGATCAAGGCTTATTGCTCTGGCTTTAAAGACCTTGGGACTTGGCAGCTTTTGTAATCTTCAGTTTCCAACCGCAATGAAAGGCGGCAGCAGAGAGCGTCAAGTTTCAGTGTGTAGCAATAGCAGGCAGCAGGGCTCTTGGATTGAGCCTTGGAAACCAAGAGTCTTAGTTCTACTGTGCTAAGTGTTAAGGCTTTTCGCCCCAGAATGTCTGAGACACTTGGCCTTGGGGACTGATGGCTCCCTGGAGGTCCTCTAGCCACGTGGGAGATCTGCAGCTTCTTTGCTGGGCTCATCCCAGCCTTCCACAGTTCCTCAGCGGGAGTTCTCCGCAGTCTTTCACCTTCCCTCTTCCAGCGTGACTCAGTGCCTCTGCCCCCTCTTCGCACCACCCTTGCTGTGCAGCCACACACAGTACGGCACTCTTCAGCTGTCTTCCTATTGCCACTGTTGCTGTTGCCACAGGTGTGGCACCCTGCTCTCCACGGCTGTCTTTGCTGTTGGTCTGCTCCTTTGCTTTCTCTGTCCTTGCTGAGCGTTGCCTGCTCAATCTGCTCTTCTAAGGGCACAGAGCAGAAACAAGCAAGAAAAGACCATTCAGGAGAGTCTTTCAGTCTGACTTCATGTTGTATGTTTATATCCACAGTGGGTACTTTGGGGTACCACCAGGAAGAGTGTTTCACTTCTGGCCTAGGTGGAAAAGGGGCAGGGTCATCTAGAATTCAATGAAACTTGTGTGGTGGCAAAAAAGTGATTGTGAGCTTGTTTGAAGCTGCCCTGCTGAACAGCAGAGGTGTTTTTGAAGGGCCTATGAAGTGTTCAAAGCAGAGAGCTTGGCATGAGGGCAGTCAGTGGGTTCCCTGGATGGTGGTCCTTCACCAGGGGCAGTGAGGGCTCTGCCAAGGGGTCAATTAGCGCATCAAATTACCTTAATTCCAAAGGCCTTAAGAGTTTTGATGGAAAAATAAGCACCAAGGGGTATTTACAGCAAAGTACTATGTTACAAGGACTTAACAACTTTAACAGATGCCTATTCTCACCTCCATCTCTGCCCAGGGCCCCAGAAAATGGTGCCCCCCTCACCTCTATCATGAGAGGATTAGGGGCAAGGGATGATAGATAAAGTCAGGGTATTCACATTTCTGGCTTTATCTTTTTCTCCCAACCACCTATACCCATGATGTGTGTGTGGGGGGGTCTGGTGTGTTTGTGTTTGTGTGCACATATGTGTGCAGATTTATACATTTGTATGTATATGCATGTATACATATGTGTGTGTTTTTATGAATACATGTACCTGTATGTGTGTACATATTTGCATGTGTGGGTGTGCATGCATGGGCATGCGTGTCTATAGGTCACAGATTAGTCATAAACTCATGTTCCTCTTGTTCCCACTGCCTCACTGGTTGGATCACAGGCATGCTATCATATTTGGTACTACAATTGTTTTTATTCTAAGTAAAATGAGGTCATGTCTTTGGGGGAAAACACTCTGTTTGTAGAAAGTCTCCTTAAAAAACTAAGTAGCTAACCTGAGGATTAACCATTAAGCCAGTACCCATCCCTCAACCTGACAGACTACAGAAGTTACCATATGGCAGCCCTGAGTAGGTCCTGGAGGATGGAGACCCAGAACGGTGGAACTGGAAAGGCTTAGCGCTTGGTTAGAAACCGGGTGAGAGAAGGAGAATTTTAGAGACAGTTCATGGAGTTGGCCAGAGAAGACTTTAAAGAGCATGGAGTTTTGTTTCCTCTCCCATTTCTCCCAAGCATTTAGTATGTCACCTAACTTTCAGTTTGCTAACTTTGGAGATTCACAGCCTAAGCAAGGCACGAAGCAAGGCATAAGACTGCTGGGTTTTATTTGAGTTATCAGTCAAACGCTGGATCATTAAGTATGACGAACAGCATTTTGGAAAGAACATAGGTGTAATTGCATGCAGAAAGTACACCCAAGTTTGCTGACAGTAATTTTTTTTGTCAGTGATATTGGAGGAAATATTTATCACTATTTCTTTAACTTTACCTCATTATTCCTAAAAATTCTATTGGGATAAATTTTGCCAGTTTAAGTTTTTCATGAAAATTAATATTAATCATTAAGGCTCCATAACTTTCTGTGAATGATGCTGTCCTTTATTTTCATATGTTATTCAAAGTTAGGAGATAAATTGCTCTTGAATGAGTAGATATCCCAACTACATTAAAAAAATCTTATTCCCTCTTATTAAATAAAATGTTTGAAGAATTAGGCATAATATTTCAAGAATGAAAGCCAATCATATGCAATAAAACAAAACTGACACCATGCCTTACCAAATCCTGCTGTTTGGAAACAATCCTAGGCACTAGTCTCCTTAAAGGTATAAAGTATCCTTTACACAGTGTAAGTTAAGAAATAATGTTTATAGTTCATATTTCTAACAGCTATGATTTCAATAAGTCATAGAGAATTTGGCCTCTCTTTGCACAAGACAGTAGTATGTCAAGCATAATGTCTTGCTTAGACATTATGAATTAAAAAGGGGGTCAGGGAGAGGGAAGGCAGGAAGAGGTGGGATGAGATCTCTCCATTTGCTGTACTTTACTCTGGCCACAGTTAAAGCAATATTTATTTTCCTCCTCATTGCTTCTCACAGGCCCCTTAGTAAATCAAAAAAGTAAACTCCCAGGTTCATTGTGTCAGGGGCTTACTTCTCGGCCCCTCCAGTTGCCACAGTAACTAATTAGAAATTTGCATCTCTAAGAGAATTATTTAATGCCCATGTGTAAGCCCTTTATTCTTTGGGGCTTGGCCTTTTGCAAGGAAGCTTCTGGTAGACATTGGGCCTCGAGGTCATACTGTACAAGCTCTGAACGTAGGTGGCCCTGGTCCTCCTTTTTCAGCTGGATGATTCATGCCCAGGGAAGAGAGTGTCGTGCCAAGTCTTTGTGGAACCGTGGGCATCTGAAAGGCCGTGCTTGATTCATTTAGCCGCCATTTGTTTTAGCCTCTAACTTCTTCCCATTGCTCATTAGCTAACCCATGTGTAATTGAGTCATGCGTGTTAAAGCAGCGCAGCTGAGTTATACCAGCAGACCCACAGGAGCAGGGTCCTCATTCAAATGGCCGTGAAGCCCAGGACAACAATGCCCAAAACGCAAACTCAGATGTGCTAAGAAGATGAACAGTTTTGCTAAAGAGAGATTTGTTTCCTCTGCCGTAAGCCTGATACGCATCTCCAGTGTGGGAAGAAACCTCCCAGGGCAGAGAGGTAACGAAAAGTGGCAGGGGGTTGGTTATTCCTGGGTAACTTGCTCTAGACCTAAGAAGACTGGGCTGACATGAAAGTTGCCATCTTATGCTGCCAGCAGATATGGAGATAGGATTTGGACACAAAGAAAGCGGTGCAAGTTTTATCTCTACCCAGTGCCCTGCTCACTGTGCCTCCCAAACTGAGAAAGCCTTGAGTTTGCTGCAACTAAAGGACAAAACAAAACAAAATGTGCCAAAAGAATCGCCCAGCCCGCAGTCAAGAACGAATGTAACTGGGTGCGGTGGCATAACCCTGAAATCCCAGCACGTTGGAGATGGAGGAAGAAACATCAAGGGTTCAAGGGTCCCCGAGCTACATAGCAAGTCTAAGGACAGCCTATGATGCAAGATGCGCTGCCTCCAACAAGTATCAAATAAGGATGAATCCAAAATAAATTCCTGGTCACAGAAGCATTATTCGCAACATACCAAAGATGGAATCCAGCCATTTATATACTCAGGGCGCAAATGGTTCAACAAGATGCGGTCTACATTGGCCATGGGATGCTTTTCAGCCTTGAGAAGGCAGGGCATCAGACAGACCATGCTAGGATACATCTCGAAGGTATTATAGGAGATTAAAGAAGCCAATCACAGAGACATAGTTTATGATTCCGTTTATGTGAGGAACATAGGCCACTCAAATTCCTAGCATCAGAAAGCAGTTTGGGGGTTTCCAGTTTTTGGGTTTGGTGAGCATGAACATGTTCGAAGTGATAGAATTATGCAATTTGGAAGATGAGAAAGTGCTGAAGGTTGGCTGCCTAATGACATGGATGTAGTTAACACCTTAGAACTACGTATTTACAGTTATGGAAATGGTAAGACTAGTAACAGCATGTTCAAATTATAAATTATTTATAATTAACTAAATTATAATGAAGTGATTTTATTTTAATTAAATTTAAATTTCAATTATAATATAAGCATAATTAAATATGCTAACGTATATTTAATGTAAGTATATGTTTTAAGTTAGACTTGATGGATAGGTTGATATAGCCCCTTTTTGAAGGGCATAGAAGACAGGTCCTTGCTCTAGTAAGAACAGACTGACTTGCTCACCATGAAAGAAGGTAAAGCAGAGCCCGAAGGGGTGCTGGCCTCTGTGTGGTGAGCAAGTCACCAGCCCCTCCATCACTGATGCTAGCTGCACGCATACTCCTAAAAAGGAAGATCATTTTAAATACGATCTTTGGATGTTCTGGAGGTGGAAGGTTAATCTAGTAAGGATCTTTAAAACATACTTTTGGTTGTCTTCTTTACTTCCCCTCCTCCCTCCGAAGTGTGTGTGTGTGTGTGTGTGTGTGTGTGTGTGTGTTTGTGTTCACAAGTGTATTACTATCCAAATTATTTTGGGGAGAGTCTCTCACTGAACATGGAGCCCATTTATTTGGTCAAGCCTAGTCTTACGTTAAGTCACCTGTCTGAATGGTACAGAAAGCACAACAGGCACAAAAGTTCAGTATCTTAAAAGGTGCAAAACAGTAAGTTCAGAAGTTCAGAGTCCCTGCAGTTTTCCTTCCGGTTTAGAGCTATGAACATCTTCTTAATACGATTAGCTTCAAATTCCTTCTTTCAAACCCGAAAGACCAACACGGTGTCTGCTGTATTGGTGTTAGGCTTTAAAAAAAATTGATGATACTCTACCTTGCACAGTTGCATTTATTTCCAATGGAATTCTTGCTTAAAGGCTGCATTTTAAGTGCATTTCTGTAAAATGCCATTATCATCATCTTTAACCTGTGAGCTCATTTCTAATTCACTAAATGGTGTGACCCATTTATAAGTTTGTTGGGTTTATTGAAATAGTTTTTAAAGCAATGAATGATCCTAGGAGAGATCCCTCATGTTTGTAAATTTGTATATGTTTGCAAAGGTTCCTTATACGATGTGCTTTTCTATGCCATATTCAGGAAAAAATTTCACATTAGTCATGAGGATTCGGTGATACGTGTGTCACAAGCTAGTAAATCAAAGGCTTTGCATTCATGAATAAACCCAGTTCTCTGAGCTCTGAGTCATCTCATTGACACCTACAGTGGGAACCTTCAGGTATTAGACAGAGGCAAATACATGTAACTGATGGTAAATAATAATATATGTAACCTGCATGAACAAATCATACACTTAAAAAAATTGGATACATCACTACAGATGAACAAAAATGTAATAAAATGTTTCTAGATCTTAGGCATCCATTCCTGAATGCATGGCATTAGTTCTGTCTCCACCCACTCACCACGACACTCCTATGACTTGCTCATGAACACATGTGTGACACACTCTCTCAAAGCTTTCTCCAAGCTTCCTATGTTTCAGATGCATGATCTACATCACCTGCTTCCTTGTTGTGCTATCCACAGGAACTGATACAATTCCTCCCCAATAAAAGATGCCTGGTAGGTGTATGTCCACCGGGTTAAATTGGTGCATATATGTGAAGCTGCTGAGGATATATTTTGTAATTCATAAATCAGGTTAGGTAAATATTTCCAGACTTCAAACTTAACATATTTGAAATCAGTTGTGCTGAAAACTACTTTACAATCTGTTTCCAGAAAAAATATCTTACAGAATTGTTAGTGTACTTAATATTTCCTATGACTGGTCAAACTAGATTTCAAAGCCGCATCTTCCTGGCTCAAAAAAAAATTCCATTGCTCCCATACTTTCTAGTTACTCTGTATTACCCCTCCCCTAGGGCTGGCATGACCAATAGTTGCTGTGTCTGTAGGTTCATTGAGTCTGAATTTTTCCTCCCAGGGCCAGGACCGCACACACTAGGTAGACACACATCCTCCACCCGGTGCTATTCTATTGCACATAAATGAATCACATAGCATGTGACCTTTGGCATCTGCTATCCATCTAGCACAGATCTACTTTTCTCGTATTTTCTTCAGAAATGTTGAGGACTCATTGTTTATAATTTTGTCAGTGAACTATGTTAAAGTATGGCATCTTCAATTAACAAAAGAAAAGATACAGCTATTTGTTTCTGAACACTGCGGAAACTGAAGGAAGGGAAGCTGTTAGCCTTTAGCTTAATTCAGAAACAGGCATTCTGAGCAAGAACCATGAAGAAACCATTTCCCTCTACAATATCTTATAATCCTTTCCCAATCTAATCACCATAACAATATACACTGTGTGGAGTCAGGGGTTTCTTTAGAGGATTCGGTTTTGCCTTGAGTGACTTTGATCATTGGCATGCCATATTATAATAATGTGCTTTTTTTTTTTTTTAAAATCACAGATCACCACAGTTTGTGAAATCCAGCCCTGGAGCTGTAATTTCCCTGAGAACCAACACTATTTCCTTGTTTCAACACCTTATATTTTACATAGTCTGTCAATCAAGAAAGCATCCCTATGAAATATGTACCACCTAGAGCATTGGAGGGCCACAGTAAAATGGTTATCTTATATGAGGAAATTCAGAGTACTAGGGGAAAATGCAACAAAAGCAGTTTTTGCTTCAAGTCTTGCCATTTAAGTCTAGTATTCTTCGGTATCAACTGTGGTCTTAACACCTAGAACATTGGAGTGGAAAAGCCTTTTCACGTTCAGACAGGCTGGCCTTTTAGTGACTGCTGTAAGACGGGTGTCCTGTGAGGGACACTTACTCCATGAGAAGATGCTCACATGCTTTCTGTGACAGAGAACTCACAACTTAGAAGTCACTGCACACTGGCCTGATCGAATTTCAACCTGGAGTAGCCAACTTGAGCCACAATTCCCAATACTTTCCTTTTAAGAACACAATACACATACACACACACATTAATTTTATCTTATGTGTATAGGTGTGCCTGCTTATGTCTGTGGCCATGAGCATGTCCCATGCCCACAGAGAAGAGGAATGCTAGATCCCCTGAGATGGACTTACAGAGAGTTATGAAATACCATGTAGGTCCTGGGAACTGAATCCAGGTCCTCTGAGAGAGCATCCAGTGCTCTTAACCCTAGAGCCATCTTACCAGCCCGTTTCAGTACCAAAAATTCTACATCCTGATGTGGGATTCCCCTTTGTATGCTTTGAATACAATTTGTTAATTAATAAAGAAAACTGGCTTGGCCTGATAGGGCAAAAGAATAGAGGTAGTCAGGGAAAACTAAACTGAATGCTGGGAGAAAGAA
>LOEQ01002064.1:223501-234657 GCA_001685075.1 Bramus lutescens | reverse complement strand
AGTGGTCTCCTGTGCCAATGCATTCAAGTGTACTTTCCACTTTCTCTTCTATGATGTTCAGTGTGGTTGACTTTATGTTGAGGTCTTTGATCCATTTGGATTTGAGTTTTGTGCATGGTGACAGATATGTGTCTATTTTCATTCTTCTACATGTTGTTATTCAGTTATGTCAGCACTATTTGTTAAATATGCTTTCTTTTTTGCATTGGATATTTTTTGGTTCTTTGTGAAAAATCAGGTGTTTGAAGGTGTATGGATTAATATCTGGATCTTCTATTTGGCTCCCTCCATTGGTCCTCATGTCTGTTCTTATGCCAATACTGGGCTGTTTTCAGTATTATAGCCCTGTAGAAGAGTTTGAAGTCAGAGATTGTGATGCCTCCAGAAGTTCTTTTATTGTATAGGATTGTTTTGGCTATCCTGGGTTTTTTTGCTTTTCCATATGAAGTTGAGTACTGTTCTTTTGAGGTCTGTGAATAATTTTCTAGATTTTGATGGGCATTGCATTGAACCTGTAGATTGCTTTGGTAAGAAGGGCTGGAAAAGAAATAAGAGAAACAACACCCTTCGCAATAGCTACAAAAGCATAATATATCTTGCAGTAACTCTAACCAATTAAGTGGAAGACTTGTATGACAAGAACTTTAACTCTTTGAAGAAAGAAATTGAAGAAGACACCAGAAAGTGGGAAGATCTCCCATGCNTTTGGCTATCCTGGGTTTTTTTGCTTTTCCATATGAAGTTGAGTACTGTTCTTTTGAGGTCTGTGAATAATTTTCTAGATTTTGATGGGCATTGCATTGAACCTGTAGATTGCTTTGGTAAGAAGGGCTGGAAAAGAAATAAGAGAAACAACACCCTTCGCAATAGCTACAAAAGCATAATATATCTTGCAGTAACTCTAACCAATTAAGTGGAAGACTTGTATGACAAGAACTTTAACTCTTTGAAGAAAGAAATTGAAGAAGACACCAGAAAGTGGGAAGATCTCCCATGCTCTTGGGTAGGCAGAATTAACATAGTAAAAATGGCAATCTTACCTATGTTGATTTTTGTTAGGGAGTTTTGTCTGAAATAAAAAGAAATGAAATCAGGACAGCTCTTAAAGATTTGAACAGATGCATTTCAATTTTATATAATCCAATTTGTTAATTCTTGTGGCTATGTCTGTGCTATTGAAGTCCTATTCAGAAATTCCTATCGTGAGCTACAACATTAATTATATTCCTTTTGTTCCCTCTAGTTGTTTTATCATTCTTGTGTAAAATTGAGACTTCCCATTCATTTTCAATTGATTATTGTTTATGGAATAAAAAATGACTCCAATTCTATTCTTCTATAGATAATCTATCCGTTTTTGCTAGCACTGTTTGCTAAGCTGAATGTCTTTCATCCAATGTATGTGTTTGACATCTTTCTTAATACTCAGTTGCCACAATGCTGGTTTGTAGGTTCTCTAATCCATTAAATTGATCTGCATGCCTGTTTTCATGGCCATGCTATGCCACCTAATTATTAGAGTTCTCTCCTATAAATTGAGACCTAATATTATCATATGTCCAATAGTGTTCTGATTAGAACTGTTTTGAATATTTGAGGACTTCAGTGTCTCCATAAGTATTTTTGAATATTCTTTTAAAGTTCTGGGAATATTATTGGAATTTTAAAGGGTTGTATATATTACTTTTGGTAATAGAAGATTTTAAAATAATGCTAATTCAGCAATCTAGGAACAAGTCAACCAGGTGGGTGTCATGCCAGTGACTCAAGGCTGTCTTAAAATAGGACAGCGATAACTGTAAAAATACCACAGAAGTAATCTTAAAACCACAATAGACAGAGAAAAGAGACTTGATAAAATTCAACATACTTTCATGATAAGTGTCTTTTTTTTTTCTTTTGGTTTTTTGAGACAGGGTTTTTCTGTAGCTTTGGAGCCTGTCCTGGGACTAGCTTTTGTAGACCAAGCTGGCCTCGAATTCACAGAGATCCACCTGCCTCTGCCTCCTGAATGCTGGGATTAAAGGCCTGTGTCACCACCGCCCGGCCAGATAAGTGTCTGAAAATGATTAGGAACAGATATAGCATAACTAAGTATAACAATGACTAAATATGACCACCCTACAGCTAATACTTTAGTAAATATAGAGATATCAACATGAGTACTTCTTCTAAAATCCTGAATTATAGAAATTCCAACGTACTCAATATAGTGCTAGAAGCCTTAGCTAAAGCCATATACAAGAATGGAGAAAGATAGGAAAGATAGAAATTGTAAATGAAAAGTCAGACTATCCCAATATTTTCATATACAGCAGGCTGTTTATATACTTATTAATATATATTAATGATTAAGAAAGTAGGCTATTAAGCTAATAGTGGGACACTTGGAGGCATTTGAGGGAGAAGAAAATGTCATTATTGTATTTTAATAAAAACACATTTATAAAATCTTAGACTGGCCATAGCATCACATGCTTTTAATTCCAGAACTCAGGAGGGAGTACCAGGCAGATTATAGGAAAAAAAAAAAATCTCTAATATTCAGAAAAGAAAAAAAGAAAAAACAAAACAAAACAGAAACAACAACAGAAACTTACACAGCCAACCAGGAAATTCTTAGAGTTAACATTCAGTATATTTATTATAGGATACATAATCAGCATGTGATGAGCTGTACCTCTAGAGTACAGTAATCACAAACATGCTAAGAAAGAAATTAAAGTAAAAATCAATTCTCAATTGCTCCAACATTAAAACACTTAGAAAGTAATCTAGCTGAGGAAGGAAAAGATCTTCACAGTGAAGCTTTTAAAACTCGTGAAAAAGAAATTTAAGAAATCCTATAATTGTTAGCTTCTTTAAAACATTCTTTTTTACATTTATTTATTATTTTCTGGGGGTAGGGTTGGGGCAGGGAAGGAAGTTTGTGTCATGGCGGTGAGTGCGAAGTACAGAGAAACTTATCTGATCCGTGATTTCCACATTCTCCCTTTGAACTCGAAAGCAACCACTTAAGGTAAAGTAGCCAAGCCACCTTCTGCTGGCTACTTGATAAGGTAGTTTGTCTACTACATGGGCCTGACGTTATTCAGGCTTCTCTCTTCTAAAGTGATGAGGCATAAAATCAATTATAGCAACCAGGGCACCTGCTCTCTCTAATGCCATGCGTATTCCCCTAGATTGTTTTCATCTATTCTTCCTTTCCCTTTTCCAGATGTATTCCTTAAAGACAGATTTGTTAAGGTACAATTGGAATGCTCGCAGAATGCAATCATTACTCAAATAAATCAATCAATAAAAATCCCAATAGTATTTGTCTTTGCTTAAATTTCATTTAAATATATACCATGAGAAGTCCAACTTGTTTCCTTTCAAGTGTTTTCCAACTCATTACAACTCTCCTTAGCCTTTGTTAGCTGCTTGCTACTATGGCAACCAGCAGAAGTTAGCCATTGTGATCCTTTAAAGGAGGAACCTGGGAAGGTTGAACAAATTGGTCAAGTGCCAAGAATATGTGTTGATTTAAAAGTTGGAGAGTGACCACTTACTTATCCAGGCTTTGATACAGATTGAGAATTCTCTGCTCTGTTTGCTTTCCTTCCGGCAAGCTATCTTTTATTTACTTGTTTCAGATCCTTGACTATGAGGTGTCACTTCAAATAAGTGTTAAAGAAAAAAGATTCACTTCAAGAATCTTTCTTGGTTCTTTCTTTTTCCATTTCCTGTCAGAAGATTAAGTTAGGATGTATAAGAAACAGCTTCACTGTAGAATTTCAGGTATGGCTTTGGAGTAATGAAATTGGATTACAAAGCATGCAATGTGATTGCTTCTTTTTTTATGGATGCAGAGAGACAAACAACAGTCAATGGAGAAAAGGAAATGGATTCGGGGACTGAAACTCTTTTCAGAGCATGTATTGATCATTTATTTTATTTCATTTCATTTTATTTTATTTTTGGCCTGAAATAGGTTGTGTCTATAAACAAATGGTCCTCTGGAAGAAAAACTCAATGCTAAGAAACTTAAAAGCAGCTTGTCATGACAGCCTCTCTAAACCCCTTGCTGAAAAAGAAATGTTACTATAAAACTGAACCCTCCGAGTGGTGGAAAATGGATGGTGGGAAATAAGAGCTAAGAGAGAAAACTGCACTGCCGTGATTAGTTTGATTTGCTGAATAAATTGCTATTTTCAGATTCAATTTGTATCAATAGGCAGAAGTCTGAACACCTGCAGAGCTTGTCACACTTAGTACCCAAGAAACTGGGCAGCCAATCTTAAACAAAAGGTTTGCCTTTTCACAACAATTACACCCTGATTCCTGAATCTTAAACATAAGAGAGGAGCTTTGTTGATGTCTGAGCATCAAGTGATGTACTGTGTCCAACGGAAATGAACAAAACACCACAACTTAGGGACATAGAGAGTATCAGAAAATTCTGCCTTGGGGTTTGAAAAATACCTAAGGGATTAACATTTCCAGAAAGATTTGTCTTTATTACATGTGACAGAACACTAGAAGTACAAGGCAATGTTTCTGTAAGAAAGTAAGAAGATTAGCTGGGGTTACTTAGTAACCTAGTGTAGCAGGCTGAGACAGAGTTATTCCCTATAAGGTACAAGTAATGCTACATTACTTACTGTTCACATTGTTGTAACCAAATATCTGTGAAGAAGCATCCTAACTGAGGGACTGGTTTATTTGAGAAACAGTGTGGCAGGGAAGACATGGTATTGAGAACATGGGTGCCTAGTCTCATCAAGTTGGCATTCAAGAAGAAAAAGGAGATGAATGCCTGTGTTCAGCTTTTGTCTATTCTTTTTTTTCCATGTATGGGACCTCAACCATGGTATGGTACTAACCACGTTCAGGGTGCATATTTGTCAATTAAATGTCAAAACAAATATCTTCGCACACAAACCATTAATCCCTGAGGTGATTATTAATCCAATTCATATGAAAGTGAAAATTACCCATCACAATTCTTATCTGGGAAAATTAGTGAAGTAATTACAAAATTACTTACACTTTCATAAGTGAGAACTGGGATGCAACAAATTAGTATTCTAATATTTAGTTACGGGACCTGTTGAGAGGCTCAGCAGTTCAGGCAGGGTTGTGCTCTTCAGAAAGCCTGATCTCCATTCTCGGTGTTCATGTCATCTACAGCAGGCGACTCATGACTTCTTGTCACTCTGTTTTCACTGCTTCCAGCAGCCTCTTCTGCTATCTACATCCACACTAGCATACACATAGAGACATTATCGATTTTCTATTTTTATAAAAATCTAAAGTTTGCTTTTAGTACTTAAGGCTCAAAATAAATACTGTATTTTTATTTAGTGGAATTTATTTCTCTAATCTTCATGGTATTTTTGTAGTGTTCTTTTTTTTAAAAATAGTTTTATAGGAATGTAACTGTGTTACTGTCCTGTCTCCTTTTTCTCCTCTTGCCCTTCTATCCCAAGATACCCTCCTGCAAAACCCTCCCATCTCTCCCCAACTCCCAAGTTGGTGACCTCTTTTTCATTTATATGCAATACAATACACACACACACACACACACACACACACACGTTTTGTATATACAGGTACACTCAACTTGCCTAGTGCATTTCATCGTTTGTGAGTATATAGAAATGGTATGAAGTCTTACCACTCTGTATAGGACCACTTAGTTCAGAGGTTTTATCACTGAAAGAAGTTAATTCTACGTCTCCCAGTACTCAATAAGTTAAATTTCCTTCAACTTAGGAATGAATAATGAAAATGTGGAGCATATACACCTTGGAATATGACTGAGCTGCGAAGAAACATGAAATGATGACGTTTGCAGATGAATAGATAAACTTAGAAAAGATTTCATTGAGTGAGGTAACTCAGACCCTGTAAGTCAAAAGACTTATCTTCTTTCTCATCTATAGGGCCTATCTGCAGATCCTCAGGTTTGCGCATACAGCATGGAGTAACTACCTAAACCAGGGAAGTTTAAAAGGTTTCTAATGTGAGTTTAGGGAGGGAAGCCTGGAATTAGAGTAGATACATGTGCTAAGAAGTGAAGAACAGAGAGAGTAACAGGAAGGGGACTCAAACATGGAAAGAGGAAGGAGAATTTATAGAAGCAGGACGGATGAGAAACAAATACCAAGTTTGTCTGATGAAGCCTCAAGAAATTGTGTTATATATTAACCTAAAATTACATGTATGCATGTAAGTAAGTATGTGTATGTATGTATGTATGTATGTATGTATGTATGTATGTATGTATGTATGTATGTATGTAAGTTCAGCCACTTGACCTGACAAGGCTCCCACAAGAACCACAGGCTACCAAAATCCCCAATACCCATCATGAGAAATTTTCCTTTCAATTGATTGGTAAAGGTAGTTCACCCAAATGACTTCGATCCCAGTAGAGATTATCAATGTAGGCCTCCATGAAATATTTTTAATAAAATAACAAGCATTAAATTCAAAGTTCTAATTTATGCAACTTGATTGCTTTTAATATTTTCATATTACAATACAAATTTTTAAAACCCAGATATAAGATATACATGAAAAACATATACTATATATGCAAATCATATATAGAGGTAACATATATCATATAGTACAACATAAAATGTTGTTTAACACAGTATGTATGTGTAAATGGAGAGAACAAAAATAATCTACATTTAAAAAATACTGTTCTTGGTGTATAAAGTACTACTTGGAATCCTTGGTACATTCCGAGGTCCACACAAACCTTTAAACCATGAGGTATACAGGCAAAATATGTAATTTATTTCAATGATACTTTTCGAGTACCAAAAACTTCTATGGGTACTTGAATAAAATAAAGCTATAACACTATGATGAAAGTATGTACTCAAGCATTTAACAATTTCTTTTTTTTCTATTACATCCATTTATTAAATATTTTTGGAGTGCCTGATTCTCAGGTACGTTGAGAGGTGAGGGATACACAGCTACAAGCGGGTCATGCCGAACTCCACGCAATCGTCTAGAGAAGGCTTCCAGGTTGAGGGAATGCGCAGCTCTTGCTTCTCTCCGTCGTTAAGGATAACAATGTAACAAGAGCAGCTGTCACTTTGCTTATTGAATTGTAAGCTGGACTAGGTCTGCATTGAATAACTTAGAGTGAGCTATAGCACCAGATGATAAGAAGCATAGAGACACTCTGCAGCTGGAACAGAGGAGTGTTCTCCTTTTATTTCACACAGGGAAAAAAATTGGAGTTGAAATATGAATATGCGAAGGTGATGAAGGTTGTCACAGGCGACCACACACTTGCTTTGAACAACTTGGTTTTAGCTCACTTTTCGCATCCATATTTTCACTGCTGTGTAATTGCTGGTAGAGATTTCGTACACTGAGAGTTTAGGTTAAAAGTCACTGTAAAAGCATCTATCAAAGTCTTATGGTTGTAAAGGTATCAGATGACAGTTAACACACTCCAGTGAAAACCAAATAATTCATCACTGACACTGTGAAGATTAACTCTGTTCCTATATTGTATGATGTCTAACGTCAGCCTACACTGAATTATTTGACTCACTGTCAGATATTTGTTTATTCACTGATGCCTGGGTGGCATTTTACCCCTATGGGAATTAGTCTAGAATAAAAAAAGCATAACACCAACTTCACATTTCACTATTTTGGCTTTTCAGGCTTCCTTCCTGATGGATAGTATATTGTTCAGTTTTGATTGCCACTTTGCAAATAGCTTTGAAGGAATATACAGTGCCTGTATCTGTTTTGTTGTTTGCTTGGCTTGGTTTGGTTGTTCCTTTTGTTTTTATTTTGTTACTTATCTCTTACTTTTATTTTTAACTGTAAGTTTAACTTATAATCGTAAATGGATTTTTTCATGCAATATTTTCTGCCTATGATTTCTCCCCCTCAGCTCTTTCTAGATCCTGCCATACTCCCTGCCCACTCAAATCAACACCATTTCTTTTTTTCCCTCTTTAGAATAAAAACAGATGTCTAAAAATAATAATAGTAGGATAGAATAAAAACAAACTAGGATAGGGTGAAGCAAATAAACTATCTGGAGATAAAGAGGGAAAAAATCACAAGATGCACATACAGATGTTAGGCGCACGTGCACACACACAGAAAATCCATAAAACACAGCACCAGAAACCATAATAATTACCCAAAAGACCTAGAAGGGGAAAAAGAAGAGAAAGAAACATACAAATAAAAATAAGGCCCAAACAAAGCATCACGAGACAAGGAACCTCCAAAGACCGCTGAACTAATTTTCTCTTGACCGTCTAATACGGGGAATGGGTTCTGTCCTTAAGTCTGGCTTATATAGACAGTGTGACTCTATTACAGAAAAATAAATTTTCCTTTGCAACCAATTATCAGTTGGAGATAGCCTCTGTATTACGGCTGGGACATGAGTTCTCTTCCCTCCTCAGTGCAGGGAGACCATCTGACTTCCACCTGTGTAAGAACTATGAGTACTGCCACAGTCTCCATGAGTTCAAATGTGGACCAGTCCTCTTGTGTTTGGAAGACCCTTACAAGTTTTTTAGCCTATGCTTCAGTAGACTTCCCAGAACTCTAAGGATAGGGATTTGATGGAAACATCCTTAGTGTTCTAAGATCTCTTTCTCTGTGAAAACTTTCTAGTTGTGGATTTCTGTATTTGTTCCCCTCTATTGAAGGAGGGAGCTTCTCTGGTGATGACTTGTTAAGACATTGATCTGTGAGTATAGCACACTGCTGTTAGAAGTCATTTTAGCGCTACCTTCTTGACACAACAGTGGTATTTGGCTTTCCTCTAATCCATCTTTTACCTAGTCTCAGGTCTTGGTTTCCCAACCAAGGTTGAGTAAGGATTGCATCTCGTGGAGATGACCTTAAGTCAAATCAGATACTAGGTGGTTACTCCCACAACCTTTCTGCCTACTATTGCAGCAGAACCAGCATTCTGGCAGGCAGGTCACCATTGCAGTTCAAAAAGTTTGTAGCTGAGTGGGTGCTTATCTTTTATGTCTAATAGCATACACATTACCTTCTGGTACTGCGAATACTATAGGAAAGGAGTCTGTAGGTAGGCACAAGCTCAATTTCTCAGTGTTCAGTGATTTGTGTAGGTGTTGTCATTAATAGGACCTTACCATCAGTTTGAGAAGAGCAACCACTAGTATTAGCAATAGCCTGAATTGATTGGAGGTGTCCTTGGTCGCCTTTGGGAATGTAACCCATTCACAGAACTGGAAGATTCACTGATGACTAGAGAAATCTAGTTGATCTTTATCTCCCCCTCTATTTGGTGACTCCATATATATGTCTTTTATACATGTATGAGTTTGAAGAGGAGTCTAAAGTATTAGGTTTTTATGTGACCCTCAAGTGACCCTTGCTGTAGCTGTCCCTTTCCTATTCTCTCCATTATCCCCCAATCTTCCCTCACCCTAGACATATGATGCTTCATTTCTATTCTGCACTGCTCCTCACAGCCATAGCTATTATATTTTCTCTTTCTTTGGGGACTGATCCTCCCCTTCCTCCAATATTCTATATATAACCTCTGTGATTATGGGATTGCAGCCTACTTATTGAAGACTTAATGGCTAACACCCGCACATAAGTAACTACATACCATATTTGTTTTGGGAGGTCTGGGTTATCTCACTCAGGATGATTTTTTTTAAATATAGCTCTATCCATTTACCTGTAAATTTCATGATCTTATTTTTTAACTAGGTGAGTAATAATCAATTGTGTGAATGTATCATGCTTTCTTTATCCATTCCTAGGTTGTGGAACATCTAAGTTGTTTCTAATTTGTAAATATTATGAATAGAGTACCAAAAAACATGATTGAACAGACTGTATAGAAAATAAATTTGACTCTCAGAATATTCCATCTTTTCTAAAACATCAATTTATAATGGCAGGAGCAAGTATTGTTGAATTTGGGTTGTTCTCACACAACAGAAGGTGACCAAGATGAAGACTCTATCAAGTTTTTGTTGAGCCATACAGTGGGTGAAGGAAGGAGGGAGGCAGACACACCTGTGACTATCAGCGTAAATACCCAGCCCAGAACTGAGCTAGCAGGGGGACTCTAAAGACATTAAAAAAAAAAAACAATTCTGCTGAGCAAGTATGAAAGAATAGGAACATTTAGTAAGAATAGGGCACAGTGTCAACATGTCATCACTGTTTGAACAAAGAGGGGAGCAGGATGCCTTGTGGTTAAAGAAGCAGAACAATGACAAGGGAGTTATGGTTCCCATAAAGAAATACACATACCTGAGGGTTAGGCTGACCTCTGCTTTAAATAGAGGACGGCTCAGGATTTAGCAGATATGTTTTCCTCATTTCATTATGCAGGTGATTAGATTGCTTTTAGTAGTAATACAAGATATAACAGAGTCACACTGGGATAAGAGTTTTTATTTAATTAATTTACTTTCTGTTTCTTTATGTTATTTTCCACAGATGTGTCTTCTTGTACTTGCTGCTCTTGAGTTTTTTTTTTTATTTTGCTCTAGAGTTTTATAATAGAAATACAGTCACTCAAGTTTAAAATATATATAATAAGTGGGTATGTAGCTTCTATGAATTATAATAAGGAAAACATCAAAGGGTTGATTACAACAAATTTTAAGAAGTATTGTCTCTTGAATAAGAAAAATATTTGTGGTTAACAATCTTAGTATCTGAATGCTGAGTGGTCCCCACAACAGATTATGCTCTGTAAATCATTTTATCCAGATTAGTCAAGACAGTGCTGTCTCCCAGTTAACAATATCCTAGGCAAAATATTTGGCGCATTGTCCTTGGAATTTTGGTACCCTGTTCCTCTCTGCCTGTAGTTTTCCTTTATTTTGTCTGGGAGTCTAATACCTCACATCTTTATGTCTACATGACAATTCTTATCTCTATGCTTGTTCCATCAAACATTCATTGAAATTATTTCTCTTCTACTCAAGCATTTTTGTAGTGTGAAAGGGGAGCATGGGCCTGCTTTTCATCCCACCCGGCTCCCGCATGGCTAGCTTTACACCCAAAATAACAACACACACATTGTATTCATTTAAGCACTGCCTGGCCCATTATAGCTAGTCTCTTCTTGGCTGACTCTCACATCTTGCTTAACCCATATCTAGTAATCT
>LOEQ01002064.1:213172-223474 GCA_001685075.1 Bramus lutescens | reverse complement strand
TTAACCAATGAAAGTAACACATAGACAGATGACCCTCCTACATCACATTTTGTTGAGTACTTACTTAAGACAAGGCAGTGTGGAATCCCTTGGACACACATGAGCAAAGTTAAATGCTTTTCATGAGGAGATTTACAGGAGACCTACTCAAACAATCCAGTGTAAATTGGAAATGGTTAAAACCAGAGGCAAAATCAAACACTGTTGAATAGGATTAAGGTACACTTTTCCAGCTTCTGCTTGAACTGGCATTTTATAAAAGACATGACAAATCTCTGAGCAATTGTGTTCTATGACATTTTAAGAGGGCATTAACATATGAAAACAATGGGAGCAAAGGAGGCACAACTACCTTGATAGTAGTCTATGGGAAAAGAGGGAAATGGTAACCCTGATGTTAAAGTGAGTTGCAAGATTAACTGGAGTGCTGGGATCATAAGCTGTTTTTAATCAGGATTCCAAGATATCACTGAGTTAAATGAAAGAGAATAAGGTTTGAAGTGCCTAGTTATTTAGGAAAAGTATGAAAGAAGAAAGGAGGTAAAACACAGGCTAGGGCTATGATGCCCAATATGGACCCTTCTGAAGAGTTCTAAAGTTGCCTGTCATTACTGATTCTTTGGAAACCTATTCTGAAGCAGTCAGAGGGGCCAAGAGAAGTAACCTATTTATAGTTATAATGTAAATAAAACATATTGAAATGTTTTTTTTCCTTCTTGTCATTCTCTTGGGAAAATCTATTCATTAATGGTTAATTAATCTATTTATTCTATTTATTAATGATTATGTAATTGTCTTTCAAATGTCATTTCTTATTTGCTTCCTTTGAATCATGTGCATTAAACCATTTTTATGTAATTTTGAGTCTTAACTGACTATGGTGTAAATTCGTTTTTAATCCTGATGTTGCTATTTACCAATCTGTTTTCTCACTTCCTATATAATTTGCATATAATTAGCAATTAGTCAACATTTGCTCAGTGTATTTATGAACTATCAGCCATCACAAGATGGTATAAGAAAATCTGCATGTCATTGACAACTCCATTGCTTCATATAATAGAAATATGAAAAATCAGAGCAATAACAGTTACGAAACAGAATAATGGCAAAGAACAGCATAAGTACTCAACAAAGGAGAGTCCAAACTGTACCTCTGTCTGAATCTGTCTTTACTTTAGATGAGTCGTGTTTTCCTGGGTGATGGTATATCTTTCATTAACTATATCATCAGTTCTATTAATATATTTTTTCTGAAGATTTGAGAAGGCATAGGTTTTTTCTACATCATAAAAGTTTTGTATATTATGTTCCTATTTATATCCTTGATAAATAATGTGCACTGCAGCTTTAATATAGTTACTCTAGTTCTTGTAGAACACTTAAGAAACAGTATATCCTCGAAGTTGCAGTTAGGGCTAAATTCTTTAAATATGGTATTTTTTCATATAGCTATGATAAAGTCTAATTTATAAGCCTGGGCAGTAACAATCAACACCAACTTCCAGTAAAATAAAAAAAGGCACAGCAATATATGGTAACAGAATGTGATCTCTATTTTCTCTTTCTCTCTGAAAAGATTCTATTGTGTTCTTTATTTTCAGATTGCAGTTGACTGTGTGTAACAGAAACCAAGGAAAGCAAAATTTTAGATGAGATGTGACTACTGCACAGACACACACACACACACACACACATAGTCACTATTTTCTTAAACTTTAGATTTGATAGCCCTTGACATTTACAAGAATATCTACAGATGGTAATTATTTTATATCTGGGCTATGTTTACTTTCTCAAAATACTACAATAGAGATAATATTTAATCTATCCTATTTTTCCATTGTAATTGAAGTGAAAAATTAAAAATAGATCTAGCCAGGAAACCTGGGTTGATGGGCACATACACAGTACCAGGTGGAAATCCCTCCTTCTCTCCTCATGGTGCCCATCTGCTGGTGCTCATCTGCCTTTGTGTAGAGGGGTATTTTAAAGTGTAAAAGAATATCAATGTCTGTAGACTGCTTAGAAAGCAAGATTGAGATTCCCCCAAGTGATGGTGCAATTTACTTGAAGGGAAACTTCATCTAAAGTGAAACTATACATTCTGAAATCTAAAATGCATTGTGTTCTTTAAATAGCATTTTGAGTTTATACAGAGCTGCTTTTTGGGGAGAGAACAGAGTTTACTTCTGAAATCAGATTACATTCTTCTCTATTTCTGCTCAACAGATCATGCTTAGACTCAAATGAAATCATTCTATTTTTTTTTTCCCTACACAGAGAAAACCTTGCTATGGCCAGATTTGTCTGCCTAGTGTTCGATGCACATTCACTGACGTATCAGCAGCTTCTGCATACAGGAAGGCTGTTTCAGTAGCAGCCACAGTGTTACCTGAGAACTGTGAGAGGCTGCACATTGATTGTATCACCCATCTGAGAGTGCTAGAAATGCTCTCTGCGGGGGAAAATGTGCCTCATAGAAAAACCATTGAACACTTAATAGGCGCTCTTGGGTGCTATGTAGTAGGTGCTATTATTGAAAAAGGCTGCAATGCAGTAAGTACTTTTTTGGTGCTTTACATGTTAAATCCATTTATACCTTACTCATATTCATGATACCACGAGAGATCAGCTGTTCTTATATCTAATTAATATTGTTACATGAGACTATTGCTAAAATATTAGCAGTAAGCTAAGTCAAATACACTTAGATTCTGATTTTGGAAAGTTTATGATTTAGTGAGGTAATAGGTCAATGAAATATTGGATAGAATATGAAGAAACCACAAGCAAAATTTCCTGGATGGAAACCAAAACTCAATTTCAAGAAGTTCATTTGCTGAACTCTGTAGGAGACTGGTTTGACTAGAAGGCTTGAGGTAACTTGGCAGAGAACGGGAAAATGGCACAACAGCTTCCTGTGTAGAGGCTTTGAGCCAATGCACTTATTTGTGAATCCAATTTATCAAGTTCATCTCTTAAATTATATAGCTGGCTTTTTCTGAGTAGCTCAAATTGTTTTACAGACATTATCTCATTTGTCCTCATAAAGAGATGGGAAGTTACTATTGAGTGACTACTTCATGGAGAGATGATGTTAATGCATGTAAATTTAGAGTGAGTGTTTTTAATCCCTACTGTAATACCCACCGAGTACTTGACAATGATAAGTTAACCTAGACTAGTCGTATTTTCTTTATATAAACCAAGGAGAAATATTCAGACTTTTCATTTATTATCATGGGGAGTATTATAGAAGTCATGCAGGCACTCAAGACAATTCTTGAAATGATTAAAAGTAAAAGGCTTCTTCTAAATTTTAATAAACTTAAGCTACAGGAAATTGTGATTTGTTTTTGAGTCAAACAAACAGCTGGTCATACTTGTTTATCATTGCAATTTCAGTTACTAAAATTAACTGTTGAAATATGTATTGGATTTTGAACATTTATCAGGAATTTACCTGTGGTGGGAGTTACTGAAGATAATAGTATGGTCACTACATATTAGGAAATTATCATCTAATTAGAGGAATAGAAGTGAAAAGAATATTCTAGAACAGGGCATTTTGACAATTCTGACCACTACTATGAAGACAGAACTTAAGAATTATGGATGAAAAGAAGATTGATTCTACTTTGGTAAAATGAAATTAATCATGATTGAACAGAGATGGAAGAGGAGTTTGTAGTGAAAATCCAAAAGGTTTCTTTAAAGGCTTAGAAAGAACTTTACTAACAGGATCAATGATTTTAAGCCTCTTGAACCTAAATGACACATTTACTGTGTTTTTGGTCGGTAAAGGTAATTATGACATTGGGAAAAAGAGCAGAAAGCAGCTGAGCATTGTTGAAGCCATAGAATATGTACTGAAACTATAGCTCACAAAGTATGAGGGTTTTAAGTTTATCTGTATTATACGTTCCAGTTTTAATGTAAAGGTTAGTTTTTATTTTTAGTTGTACACAGATTAAATAGTGACAATCTCATAGATAACAGCAAAGTCATGATGATAATGTGATTGTGTCTGTCCTGGGTCATAAAGAGACTGAGAATTGAATTAGTAATATTTAAAGAGTGCCAGAAAAGCAGCCCATGTAGATAAAAGAAAAAAAAAAGATGGTAAATAAAAACCAAGAAGTGTTATTAAATTCTCTTGTGAAGTTGAGGAAATCAGGTTCACAGCTAATTTTTCAGGGCTGGGAATTAACTGATTTTCAGAAAGGGAAATTATGAATTCACATTTACTTACCTATTCTATAGCATTTATAGTTAGAAACTATCAGTTTTGTAATAATAGAAATTTTATTAGTAAAAAAGTGCTTAGGTGGTGGTCACAACTAGACCTCTGTATGTCACAATGTTAAGTGGCACACACTTGCTTTTGATACCTTGTCTTGAATGAAAACAGTGATGTGGCATGGTATGGGTATTACCCTGTCCACGTCCTGTGGGTTGGTTGTAGGTTTTGTTGGTATGGTTGATTGACACAATATTTAATGTCAGCCAGTTGGCACCTAGGTCCTTTCCAATTAATCTTCTTACATCATGTGTCTGTTTGTAGATATATAATAGCATTTCACAATATTTTATACTGCATGATGTTTTAGTATTTTCATCTGTTTTATGTTGAAAAGAAATGCTTACTTGGGTATTTCAGTGTTAATGAATAACGTGTTGGGGGGTGCTGCAGGAACTATGGGATGATGGTAGAAGTTGGATGATTCACCAGCTGTCTCTGCAGTCCTTGAGATGGAAGCAGTGTGATTCACTAACCATTCAATTTATTCGGAGTCTTCCCGTTCATTAGCCCATGAGTAGTATTAACTGGTTAAAACAATGATTCAGAATTTTCTTATCAGTGCTCATTCAGCAGGAAAAAAAAATCTTCAAGTCCCATTGTTTATTTTCTTTTCTTTTTTTTAAGATTTATTTATTTATTTATTATGTATACAACATTCTGCCTCNGACCTCTAGAAGAGCAGCCAGTGCTCTTAACCACTGAGCCATCTCTCCAGCCCTTATTTTTATTTTCTCCTTGCATCAATGATAAATTAGAAAAAGTAATTAAATACTGTTGGTAATAACTTGCTTGTTGTACCTTGAAAGAATAATGTAACTCATTATAGAAAGCTTGATGCCCATGCTTCTTTTCATTCTTTCTCTTTGGTACTGATGCAGGCACATGCAGATGAGCATCCAATTAGATCGCCTTACCAAGGCAATTGCAGCTAACTGAACTTGTAGTCTGCAATAAGGTAACTAGGTTAAAAGTATGAGCAGAACAGAGGCAAGATTATTGAATCCTACATATGAGTTAGGCGCTACAAAACACAATACACATGAAGTAAACTCGGCTGATGTCTTCCAGTAAACATTTTCTAGTATTTCTACTAAATGATAATACATTTTAAACTTTCTAAAATTGTTATATTCATTTGCCAACTCATGGCATTGTGGCCTATTGAAAATACTCAATCACTACTCAAAGTTATTTTCAACACCTCATTTTAAATGTCATCTTTTAAATGTAAACAATAAGTACAACAAAGTTTTTTCAGATGTTTCCAAAGAAAGGAAAAATGGATACAGGACTGAAAAAAGCAAAAGAAAGAACAGAGGTAACAAATAACTATTGCACCACATAGAATGCTACTTGAAGACAGGATTTACTTTTAGTAAAACGGGATTTAGTTGTTTGGCAATTAACTAAAACACATTCTACTAATAAGAACTTTATGAGATGGGGTTCTGTTTTTGCTGAGTAAAAATGATATGAGCGAGAACAAAGGCACTCAATTATTTTGGGTGTGGAAATCTGATATTAGAGGCCACATGGTAATTTCAAACAGAGGAATCTGAAATAGAAGCACTTACAAGAGGACACATACATCTTTGCAGGACCATTCATTGCAGAACAGACACACATTTAGCTCTCTATCCATTCCACAGTGTCTTAAATAAGTCATTTAATTTGTTGACAATGCTATACGTAATTTGATTGGTCTTTTAGAGACTGTCTAATTAAAAATTAAATGGTTCGGGACTGATTGCAGCGTTCCACTGACATTCTGTGTGGGAATTCTCACGTCCATGACTCTGATGGGTTGCTGCTATATAAAGGAGATATTTTTTTTCCTCTGGCACCTCCACAATATAGCTCAGTAGTGGAGTTACCTGCAAGGTATTAATTTAGCAGATATCTAATGAAAGCGTTAAAGAAAACTTTCAGTCTTCTAAGGTAAAAAGAAAATGCTAGATTTAGAAAACTAGCAATTATTTCAGCATATCCCTAACAAATGAAGTTAATAAAAAGCATCTGAAAAATTACGCATTGGTAACTAAGCACTGCAAATGTTCTCTGTTAGAATTTAGAATGGCAATGTCGAACATCAGTGCAAGGCTTTCTTCTACCCTTAGCACAGCATGTTCACTGAATCCAGTGCCTAGGAAGCATTCAAATGAGGCTCCACAAATAAGAACATACCATTATTTTATAATGTCGAAGGCAAACACATTCACGGTTAAGAGGAGCAGTGAAGGTGACGTGAGAAGGAAAATGTGACATTATTCTATTACAGTCTGGAAGCGTTAGATTTTATCTTTATGCACTTATGTCTTCCTTTCCGTTTTCAGATTTACACTGTCAAAGACAACTGTGCCATTCAACTTGTAAATCTTACGATACTTTAATGAAAGCACAAAGTCTATGAAACTATTTCAAACCACAGACAAGGAAGTAGCATTGAAAGAGGGCTGAATACATAATTTTTCATAATCAAGAAAATGGAAGTCAAATAATCCTATATTTGACTATTTCCAGCAGTTCAGTCACTTATCAATAGTGATTCACCTGAACTTGAATTACTTTTCTTTAAAATGACAAAGTCCAGCAGATGGGTTAATATGCTCTGAGATATGTTTGTATTACTAGGGGAAAATAGTTGTATGGATCATAAATTATAGCATAATGGGCAGTAGTTACATATCTCAGGAGAATAATATTGCAGCGTTCATAGTAATCTATAAATGGATGATTCAAGGATAGTTGGATTTTCATCAAAATAGCATCTAAAATTTTAGATATAAAGTGTCAACTAACAAGCTTTAAAAAACCTTCTTCTTGTACCATTTAAAAAAATAAAATTAATCTCTTGATTTCAAAATATACCTGTTCTTTAAGAAACTGACATAGTTCTACTATTTTTTTGAACTCCATTACTTCTGAGAGAAGTTAAGCTCCTGCCTCATAATTTCTGTTGGCAATAGAGAGAAGAAAAATGATGGAAGAGTCCACAGAATTTCCTACACCCACTGTGTTTGAACATAATGCTTATAATGTCTAATTTTCTGATTATGAATAGAGAGTTTGGAGTCCTGCTGTTGGGGGTTGGATCTGTATTCTTTAATAACTATGGAACTTTCAGGAATTTATTAAGCTGTCCAATTTTCTTTTGTTTTATCTTAAAAAAAGAGACATCACAATAACACTAGTCAGGTTTTTTTAATGGAAAATGCCAGTTTAAAATATAATATTTTATATATAAAGCCCTTAGCACAATACCTACCAGGTAATGATGCTTCAATACACAACAAATGCTTTTGCTAAAATTATATTAATTCTCCTTAATAACTTGGTCTTTGCATTTCTATAACATCAATTATTTCTTTGGCAGATATGTACCATAGCAAAGTAACATTTGAAAATATTTTTCATTTAATTTCTTTATGGTTAAAAAAATAAAACTGCATTGTTGGGCTGGGATGTATCCCAGCAGGGGACTGCTTGGGAAGCAAACTCAAAATCACTAGCTGCATTTCCAGTACCAAAAAACGAAAGACAAAAGCAAATAGTATCTTTACAAGGTATGCAACAATCAGCAAACAAGAGGCAGATTAATTGAGCAAAATAAAGAAATGATCTTGACATTCACCAATGGGAATAAACTGCCTGGAAGAGAAATGTGGAGTGAGATTAAAATACTAAATAGAGGGAACAGGTCTAAAAATGCACACAAATAAAATATATTTTTTTAAAATATGTTCATAAATCACCTTGGAAACCCACATGCTGACCAGCATCTCAACGATACAGGCCTGTGTGACTTAAAGCATACATGTTTTTAGAGTACTTTAAAAAGCAAAGCAAAAGAGCAAAACTTTTCAAAAGTGACCCAAAGTTCTAGGAGGCTAGAAAAAAAATTGCTGCCTTAAAGTTTAGGTGCCATGTTCATGACAAATGAACACCTGTCTAGTCAGAGAAATATACACCATGCACCATGATCACATGAGTCAACTTGGAACAAGTTACCAGTGCTTCCGAAATCCTCTAGTATATCTTAGAGCCCTGCGCCTGGACAATGTTCTTCAAACTCATATTGGAAGCTGTGAAAAACTATAGAGCACAACTCTGAAACTTCTGACATATAAACTCTGACAGTAGCCTTTGGTTTCACACCTCCTCTAGGACGTTGAAAGTCTAATAAAGCTCAGCCTGGAGCTACAGGAATGTATTTCCAGCTATTCAGTGAGCCAAGCTGGAAAGATTGCAAATTAAAGAACTTTCCTTGCTTAGAAAGGGCGGGTCAAGGTTAGCCTAGTCAACTAAGAAGCACCCTGTATCAAGGTAAAGGGAGAGCACAATTGAAATAGAAGGTAAGTTCGGGGCAGCTTGAAATAAATGTTAGTTATCTGAGAGCAGGCATAATTAAAAATAATTAGCTTTCTATGATGGTAGGTGGGGGCTTATATCAATCTGATTACAGGGCAAGGCCAGTTCCAGCGTCCTCTACACTATTGTGAGGAGTCTTACCTGGGGTCATCCTTGGGGATTCCTGAGAATTTCCCTAGACCAAGATTCTTCCCTAACCCCAGTGAGGCTCTCTCATCAAGATATCTCTTTCATTTCTTTCCCATTCCATTCTATCCCCCAACCATCCTGTTCCCTCATGTTCTCATCCACCTTCCCCCCACCTTTACCTAGGTAACCCAGGAGATCTCATCTAATTCCCTTTCCCAGTACAATCCACATTTCTGTCTTATGGTCCTTCTTGTTACCTATCTTCTCTGGAGCTGTGGATTATAATCTGGTTATCCTTTGCTTTATATCTAATATCCACTTATGAATGAGTACATACTATATTTGTGTTTCTGAATCTGGGTTACCTCGCTCAGGATGATGTTTTCTAGTTCCATCCATTTGCCTGCAAATTTCATGATGTCCTTGTTATTTACATCTGATTAATATTCCATTGTGTAATTGTAGCACATTTTCTTTATCCGTTCTTCAGTTGAGAGACATCTAGGTTGTTTCCAGGTTTGGACTATTATGAATAATGCTGCTATGAACATTGCTGAGGGAGCGTCAGTGTGGCATGCTTGAGTATCCTTCGGGTATATATATGCCCAAGAGTGGTGTCTCTGAGTCTAGGCTGATTCCCAATCTTCTGAGAAACCATCATACTGATTTCCAAAGTGACTGTACAAGTTTGTACTCCCACCAGCACTGGAGGAGTATTTTGATTTACATTTCACTGATGATTAAGGATGGGGGGGATGTCATACTCAGCCTTAATGCAGGACAAAGGGGCTTGGTCCTGACCCAGTTTAGTGTGCCAGACTATTTTGATGTCCCAGGAGAGAGCCCTTAAACTTTGGGAGGAGTGGATGGGAGGTTAGGTGGGGAAAGCCAAGAGGGGGTGGATGGAGGGGTTCAGAGAGAACACCGTGGTTGGAATATAAAATGAAATTAAAAATAAATAAATTATTTTTAAAAAATTAGGTTTCTTACCTGAACCAGAGGCTAAATAAGTGTTGCTTTACATGGATTGTGCTATCTAAAGTATCAAGTTTATGGGATCCAGAACCACTTCAGCAGCAGGCCACTGATGGTTATCTTGATTACATTAAGTGATGTGGGAAAATACACTCCCCTTAGGTAGTAATCTTTTCTAGTTGAGACCCTAAACAGTTATAAAGCAAAGAAAGAGAGCTGAGTGCAAACATCCCTGATTTGAGATACAATGTGTTATCAGCTGTTGCTGCTTTGTCTTCCTTAAATAGGTGGCCTGTACCCTTGAACTATGAGCAATACAACCCCTTTACTCTTTGAAGTTGTCTTTGTCAGGGTTCTCCAGTTTATCAACAGAAATATCAACTAAAATAGCTAGTATAATACGAATATGGAAATGAAAAAAGAAAGGAGTGTAGTAATAAGGGGAAGCAGGCCTGCTTTTCGTCCCGCCTGGCTCCCAGATGGCTAGCTTAGCCCCGAAATAACAACACACAAATTGTATTCAT
>LOEQ01002064.1:200794-213124 GCA_001685075.1 Bramus lutescens | reverse complement strand
TTATTAACCAATGAAAGTAACACATAGACAGATGACCCTCCTACATCAAAGGAGAAATTATTTGAGTCAATCAACACTTATTGAATGGAAGAGTTTCGGGAGGAGGAATGGATCCCTGGTATCCTGTTGCATCAACAATCACAGTAATGAAATATAGTTTGCTGGACTAATAAGACACAATGGGTAGCTGGAAGAAGCCTAGAAAATTTAATTTTGGACACAGGGACTGATAAATTAATGAAATATCTAAGCTAAAATATATAGAGTTAAAAGGATAAAGATTATGACATTTTGGTTAAGTGTTGGTCACAGAGTTAGTATATATCTATATATGGAATAATGATATAAAAGAAAGCAGTATGTAATTATACTCTATTCTCTCCTTGCAAAATAGAAACCAATAATATAATAGATTGTGTACAAGCTGATTTCTCCCTTTAGAAATTGTTGTCATAGAGAAGAAATGTGATCCAGCTCTTTTCCCAGTGAGTAGGTGGTATTAAAAGAAATTCCACTCTTGGTGATCATGCTTACTTCTCAGCAACTTTGAATAAGCTCTAGGAATTTCAGCTGTTAGGAATAATATGAACAGAAACAGAACTTGGGAGCTTTTCATTACTTTGTTCTGTACACTACGAGTTTGTTTCACGTATTTATTTCAAAATGTATATTTAATACTAATTGAAAACTATACTAAATGTAATAAAATACATTTATTTATCTTTTTGAAGCATAGGTATAATAAACATATTTGAATTTCATAGAAGAATTACTTTGGGTGAAATCATAGGGTTTAGAAGCATTTTCATATTCCAGGTATAAAAAAGCAATGATGTAAGTGCATTGTATGATTAAAAAGGTTTAGTTAATGTACTCATAACTACCTAAACACATTAGGAAAGTCATTGACATAGAGATGTATGTTTATGTAGGCCATAGATATAGATGCTTAAGTTCAGAGATGATCATGGAAATTACTGACAAACTCTTGTCAAGATAAGAATTATGGAAACACAACTAAACAACATTTATATGCCCATTGGTGTCTTGTTTTTATTGAGCTATAAAACCTCATCACAGTTTCTGTTGAACAATTTGTTGCTCAGTGAGTGAAAGCAAATTGCTGAGCCACTTGTTTCTATTGGCAATTCTTCTAAGAGTTCTGGAAGGCCAACAACTGTATATTGATTGTTTGCTATTAGGGTACAAATGATTGACTTGAAAGAATAGTTAAGCTAAGTATTTTTCTCTGAATAGAGTATTTTAAGATAATTTCATTAAAATGTCTTTCCTTTTTTGGCTTAAATCTGAAAAATAAATATTGTAAATATAGCAATCTCACAATATTTAGATTATGGTTTAACTTTCCTGATTAAGTCTTTATATTTATGTATAAATACAATTAAATATTTGCTAACTTGAAATTTAATGGCTGTATATTTGTCACTGCTAGGATAATGAATTCACATTGTAAACCCTTAAAATACTTCAATTCTTAGGTGTTTCTATTAGAAGTTATGTGGGAATTATCTCCTTGCTAAGCATAATACATGATATGATACATATGAAAAATTCAGAAAATTTATTTCAGAATTAAACTTACACTCTCTGAAATATCACAACATATTCTATTCACACGGTGGCCTTAATGTTGAGGCATGCATACTTGTACTTATTCTGGGTCTGGGTCTTAAAATTTAATGAAAATTAGGCTTAGGTATTTATTTCTTTAAACATATTTTATATTTGAGGTTACATAGTTGTCCTATTACATATTTGAAAAAGTACATAGAGTCATATTTCCTTTAAAATTTTATTAGTTATAATTTATTAAATTAATAATGCAACATTATCTTATTAAAATACTATATAACTTACAATATTAAAATAGTTTTTGTACATATTACATGGATATTAATATTTCTGATGCTGAAAATTATATATCATAATTAAATTTATATATAAACGGCACTGCAAATAAGATGTATTTTTAGAATGAATTTTAAGTTGAATGTTAATTCAACTTACAAACTGAATCTTTTAAAAATACTTCTTAAAAATATCTCTTTCCATTAAACTTTCCTTTAATTTTAGTTTATTGATTTTAAAATGATGGGCCAAGCACTGGGGCAGAACGTTTTGCAAAAAGTCACAAGGAATAGCTGAAAATACTTATTTCTACATCTCATCAATAAAATCTTAGTGGTTGAAATTTGGGAATCAGTAATTTTAATAAGTTCCCCATTTACTTGTGATCATTTTAAACAGGGTTCAGCATCAATGACCTGGATTACCTGAGACACTCAGTCTGTTTCTCTGCTGGCTTTTATGTTTTACGTCAGTCCATCTTCCATCATCCACATCCAAATAAAACCCACTCCATTAGGGTTTGAACTAAAGCCATTCCTACATTGTGCCTCATGGGATCCAATTTGAACCCTGCAATTAAACACTGACTGCTGCAGCTTTTTACAGACATGTTCACTTTACAGTTTGTCTGAAGACATTGTGGATGTAAAATAGGACTAAATACCCGAGAAGCAAGCTGCCGAGAGGAGGCTGAATTCTTTAGACATCCTTGGCATTCATGGGGGGAATGTGATCCTCCCTTAATTAAACGCAATCCTATACAATCATGCATAGAAATGTGTGGATTATTTGTGAAAGCGCCATAGAACTAGGCCATATGATAATATCATGGTTTAATTTAACCTGGATGTTATATGCTACAAAAAGAGAAAGGTCTTTGGGGAGTTTTGAATGTGAATGGCTCCCATAGATTGATAAATATGAATACTTCGTCTCCAGGGAGGAAAGCTGTTTAAAAGGTTTAGCAGGATGGAAAGCTGTTTAAAAGGTTTAGCAGGATTAGGAAGTATGGCACTGTTGGAGAAAGTGTGTCTTCTGCCTTCATATCTCTCCGATTCCCTATTTTTCTGTCTGTCTCTCTCGTGTCTCTGTCTCTGCCTCTCTATCTTTCTTTCTGGCTGTGAACCAGGAAGTAGTTGTCAGGTACTGTTCAAGCGCCATGTGCGTTGCCATGGTCCCTGCCATGATGATAATGAACTAAACTTTTAAAATTGTAAGCAAAACCACTCATAAATACTTACACTTGTAAGAATGGCCTTGTCATGGTCATGGTATCTCTTCACAATAATAGACACTGGTAAGACATTCCTGTAGAGAAGATTGGTGGCAGTGAAGGAAAACAATACGCTAGATGCCATGGCAGCAATGTAACACTTATATAATATTTAAAGAATAGAAAGAAAGTCCATAAAATTTCTTTTGGTGACTCCTTTGGTTAGCTTTGTTAATTGGGGTTGAACTCAGCGCTTTAATAATGACCTATATCTCTACGAATGTCTAATATTCTATGCAAGTGCCAGTAAGTTTTAAAAACAAGAAACACTTCCTACACATTCTATGTTTTCTCATTTCTGTGCTGACATCTTTTCAAAATGGACATCAAATCATGGATTAGAAAGAATAATAGATATTAATGGAAGACATCTACATAAAAATTAAATGGGAAGTCCTAATAACGATCACTAAATTACTCATATATTTGCTACTTTTTGTTAGTATCTTAAATAAAATATTTAATCCAACCATATCCTTGGTTCCATGAATTTGATAATGTTTCCTGTTACTTTACACTGAGGAAACTGACATGCAAATGATAAATAAACATCTTCAGAGCCATAAATTACCAATAGAGTGAACCTGTAGAAGTCAATCCTTGAATACTTAATTCTTCAGTTTTTTTAAGGCATTAGGTTTAACTTTTAAAAAGTACAAATTCATTTACTAAAACTTTAAACAATGGTTAACATGAATTAGCTGAAATTCATATATATAGTGTGACAAATTTACTACACACATATATATATTATTATAGCGCTATATATATTATATAGCACTATATATATATAGATAGATTACATGCTCCTTGCCCAGTGACAGATAATTCCTGAAATGCTTGAGGCTATTGTTTATGAAAAATCACAAGTCACATGTTTTTCAGTTCCTAAAACAATTTTGTTTGACACACACGCACCAGATGTGCCTGATCACATGTGGGTAGGAGGTATAGTTGGTTAATAATTAGTAAATATCCTTGATCCTAATTGGACCTGATGAGAAGTGCAAAGAATTATGGGTTTTTCTACTTAAGTCCCCAAATACTGTGGTTCTGGGCCATTTCTCAGAATCCTAGTTATGGACTTGGACAGAGTCCGTCCGCTTGGCCAATATTTAATCAAAGCTTGCTTCAAAATTTGCTTTAAAATGGGGTAGTGGGCTTAATTTTGATTGGTGGAATTAACATTTTCTGTATAATATCATGGCTTTTTCTTTTCCAATATAGAATATGTTTGGTGTGTGTGTGTGTGTGTGTGTGTGTGTGTGTGTGTGTGTACTCACATATATAAAAGAAAAGAATCCCTAATTTTTCCTCTGACCTACAGCTCAGTAGGGAATAAATCAGGACCAGATAACACCACACTACAAAATGGGAACATATTTTATTGAATTTTTCTCTTTTCAGCTTCTTAAAGAACTTCATCAAAACTAATGAGACTATGGAGAAGATTTATCAGAGACTGTGTCTGTCTTGAGCTCTCCTCTGCATGTGAGAAAATGCACCTCCTTTTCCTTCCCTAGAGACCAGCAGTAGTGGGAACTCATGACAGACATTACACCTTTCTAAAACACTATTTTTTATTGAATGCTCTTTCTTCATATAGTATTCTCTAATAATGATTAGTGATCATGAAAATAGTTCCTGTAAAGTATTATTTAATTTTGTCATTACAATGGATGGACTAGTGAGTGAAATATTTTGTGTATATCATGACTAATTTTGCAATTGGTACTGGCTTTTTAGCAATAAGTATATGGAGTTTCTGCTTCAAATTATTTTGTTTCTCCTTCCTTCTTCGTTTCAATAATTGGATGTGATGCTTCTTTGTACATTCTAAATCCAGAAATGCTAGGTTTATCTAATAATTTGTGCATCCATTAGCCTATGGTTACAATTAGGAAAACACAGTTCGTGTAGATATCGCCAGACAGAAGGTTGAAATAGAAACCTAAACTTCTGTCATTATAATTACTTCAAATGACGAGGTTGTCAAGCCGAGCCTCAGTTGCCAGCTTGACACACAAAGGAAGAGGAATCAACTGAGGAACAGCTTCCATGTGCATGTCCCTTGAGCATATCAGTAATGAATGGACTCAACTGCTAATTGAAGCAGGAGGTCCCTGCCCACTGAGGGTGGTACTTGTCCATAAGCAGGTAGGCCTGAGAAGTGTAGGAAGGACAACTGAGGCTAAGACTGGAAACTAGTCAGTAATTCATTTCTTCCGGGCTACCTAACTCAGTTCCTACTTTGAACTCCTGACTTGGCTTTTCTCAATGACACTCAATAACCTGTAAGACAAAATGGACTCAAAACAACAGAAAGCAAATTACAATAGAGGTTTATACATTAATAATTGTGCTGTAAATGAAGGTTTTCCCCTTCTTTCCTTTCCCCCTTTCATTATTTTTTCTTTTCTACTCACCTTATTGACTGACTGATTGATTGATTGATTGATTGATTGATTGATTGATTGATTGATTGATTGATTTTGTCTCTTCTCCTTTTTCTGTAAGATTTGTATCTCAGGTTGACCTGGATGTTAAGACTGTGGGTTTTTTTTTGTTGTTGTTGTTTTGTTTTGTTTTGTTTTGCCTCAGATCTCTAGACCTGGCTATCAGGTGTGTGGGTTTTGTTCACTTTGAGGCAAGGTGTCTTTCTCAAGATGGCTTCAGATTCTCTCTGTAGCAGAGGACAGATGATGCCCTTGATCTTCTGGTTTTCCTGCCTCAGCTCCTCACCTCTGGAATGCTAAATCTCGACTCACCACTTCCAGTTTATGTGACATAGGCATGCATTCATGGCCTCATTGTAAGCCTTCTGACATGTGAGCTGTATAACTGAACTTTATTTTTATTTTTTAGATTTTGAAATCAGAACAGTTATTTCCAGCTCAGTGTAATGATTAGAATATGGCCTTTATTTATTTGTTTATTTATGGCAAAAAGCTCTTCAGTTTTCTTCTAATATCTATATAATAAGCAATGTATTTGAAAAAAGTATTTTAAAATTCACTATAAAATTTAAAAATATGTCGGTTATCAAGGAAAAAATTCTAAATAATTCATAATTTCACTATGTATACGAATACATGTATACAGTTGTGATAAATCCATGCCTCATAAGCAAAACAGGTCAGTTAACTTGTTTAGGAGTTATGAAGAACCATAGGCATTTGCCAATACACAGTGAAGATGGTGTCATAAGCTGACGGAGACCACACTGAAATAATTTCTGACTAAATGTGATTCAAGTATTAGATATTAAAATTTGACAATCAAAAGACACTCCTTGTGTGTACATAGGCACTATTCCACAGCCCAAAATAGATGCTGCAAAGGGCCAGATAGAGTGTCTAATAGTCAATGGTCAGATCATCCTGTCACTTTCCACCACAATTCAGAATATATTCAAGTCGAGCCAAAGAAAGATTAGTAAACCCAACAATTAAAAGCAGAGTCAGGGGGTAAACAGGACAAAAATGTCCATAGAAGATTAAATGGTTCCTCATGAAGGGAACTTGCTATGAAATGAGTTAATTAGTAGGAGAACTAAAAAATCCCTCATTCTTATATAGAAGAAAAGCAGTGTTAATCAGCGGCATATAAAAATTGCTACTTCAAAATTGCAGAAAAAATGCAGAGTTCGTTTCTTAAGTGCCTGATCTATCGTACAATTAATATTGGAGCAACATAGTGATCTTTGGTGCTGTCTTAAACTTTTAAATATCGACATTGGTCATACTTGATTTTTGCGATCAGCAAACATGTCATTTTGCACATGCATCTAGCTAGGGATTACTCTATATCCTTTGTGTATTAGAAACACACTGCACACTTTTAAAATTTATTTTAAGCAGATTTATAGTCATTATAGAATGCATTTCATAGTGAGCATGTTAACACAGAAAATTATAAATTTGATAATGTTACCATTCATAATGATGCTATTGCTTGCATTTCAGGAACTGACAATTGTGTTCTACTTAACACCAAGCACTTTGGGTCTTTTAAAGTTTTAATTTCAAGAAATTCTAAACGTGAAGACATTTAACAGGGACAATCCACTTACTTATTTTGTTAATATATTTGGTTGCAATTATTACTGAGAACAAAACACATAATTTTTCATCACTATTCTACTACATGTATTTATTTTGCAGTACAGACATGGGTTTGTACCACATGAGCATCCTAGCATGCCAGTTTTACCAACTAAGGTATCTCATCAACCTCAAAAGCATAATTTGTTAGCATTTTTAACATAGATTTTAATTTGTAGATGATACAATACAGTGGAATCCTTTATTTTGTATGGGAACATTGAAGCATAAATAAGAAACAAGACACATTAAATTTTTTAAAAATAGCTATACTTAAATTTCCATCTTAAGTAAAAAAACTGACTTCATTAAATGTCTATAAATATCTTAATATAAAAATATCTAAACATTTTTGAAAAATGATTAAATTTTTAGAAGTACTCTTCTAGTACATTAGTGTACTTACATGCATTGATAAAAATAAAAATTAGAATAAGATAAAAATCAAAACTAAAATAACCCTTAGTATACTAAATATACCCAAGTTTTTGAAAAGTTATAAAGGCCCAGGAAGGTTTATTCTCTATTTGTGTCCCTGACACACACTGGTACTACAGAGGACTCTCTTGCTTTGCCCCTAAGAGAACACAGCCTGTCTGTGCCTGTTCTGTCTCCTGGATCCCCTGTTAGAGAGAGAGAGAGAGAGAGAGAGAGAGAGAGAGAGAGAGAGAGAGTGACTTTCAGTCAGAGCCAAACAACACTAACAACACTAGTCCTAATTAAACCAAGGGGATTGACATTCTCTCCTAGGTACTTAGGATGCTGTACCAAGAGCATTTTTAGACTGTGCTAGGCAGGGAACAAGCCTTCACTTCCCTTTTCTGTAACTTCTCCCTACCTTTGTTTTATAGTCAATAAGAATGACATGCAATCAAGCTTCGATTCCCTGCAGTAGAGAATAGCTCTTTTATTATGATGGGTGAATGCCTTTCAGGGACAAAATTCTTAAGATGTCGTAGCCCTGCATTTAAATATAATATGTAGTTTTCAAATTATTTTCTTGTTTCGCACAAATCTTTATAGTGAGAAGTATTTGAATCTTTATTCAAACGTCAAATCTCCCTCTTTCTGTCTTCAAGGTGATTTTTAAAAGCTAGCCAATCAACTTGATAGGAAGTAAGTTCTTGAATCAGACAGACATAATTGTGTGTTGAAATTATTAGCTGTGTGACTTCAGCAAGATAGCTTGACTTTGTAAGACTTAGTTTAATCTTTGGTAAAAGGTATGCAGTTGTAATGGCTGTCACAACTGCCATTTTGTAATGACATTTGTCACTTTGTAAATGAACAAAAAATGTTAAGTATAGAGAAAGCTGACAGGCTTATTCTAAGTAGTCAGTGAAAGTCAATAACACTAAGGAAGATTTTACATAAATGACTTTGCAACCTTAAAAGTACCAGGGAATTAATATTTTCAATATTAAGAGACATTTTGATATTTGTTTCTTAGAAATATTGGAAAATCCAGTGAATTCTTTCACTTGTTCCTGAGGTAAAACTGAAACAGACTTCTAAAAGCATGGATTTCAAAGTAAGAATGTTTTAGTCCCATTTTACACAGAGAGGTACTAATTCTATTCTATGTGAAATTTCTTTTCCGAGAATTATCACTGCAGAACGGAAGTGATGTCAGCTTACTTGCTTCTTTAGCCATTAAATTGATTTCATTTACAAGTTGGAAATAATATGTAAAGAATTTGAAGAATAGCACTGAGATGTCTAAGTGGGTTTGCTCTTATCTCACTTACTAAAGTATGATTTACTTTTCTGTACGATTCCCCCCTTTTTCCCTCATCAATTATTAACATTTCTTACATTTGCTGCTGACTGAATCCTGTATTTCAACCTTTTCTGAAATCTCTGCCTAAACTGATCGAGTGTAGAGCTCAAATGATGTATTAACTGGGTCTTGACGTATACGTAAGAGTTTGATAGGCTGAGTACAAATAAATAATGTCTTAGTTGAACCAGGAGAGGGAAAGAGCTTCTTCTGAATAGGGGCCGTGTGAGCTGAGAGTAGTTGACTTAGAAGTGCCCATCCTTGATGAATTTCCATTGTGAATGTGGCTTCTTACTCATTATCTTGGTTTATATTATAGTTATATACTTATTAATGTGCTGATTGGCTGAATATTTCGTTTGCTTCTTAAACTGTGCTTAACCATATGGCTCTTTAACTTTGGCTCTTTCATTATGTAGAAGCCACACCAGCTACCATAGGAAAATGGGTTAAAGAACAAAGTGACCTGCCAGGGAAGAAAGGCAACTAAGCTTGACTTCTAGTGCTCAGAGTAAAAGAATGGCAGGAAGCTAAACTGAGAAGTACATTCAATGGACTCTTGGGCATTAGCTATTTAAAAAGAGCAGAAGGTGTGTGAGTGTGTGGTGTATGTGTCTGTGCATAGGTAATTAATTTAATTTCTTAATTGTTAGTTCAAAAATATTGATTTCTTTCACTAATTCGAAAGAGGATTGAGCTCTGGGGCAGTATGGATCTAATTTAACAATCTGTTTACTAACATGGTATCCATGCAAATTCGTATCACAATAGGCACTAGACAACTGGGGGACAGTTTGGAACTCAAAACAAATCAGTTAAAAGTAAACAATTTATTAAAAATGAGGTATGTGGTTTGAAGTTCACACCTACTCAAACAGGTTTATAAGAAAACAAATCAACATTGCTTAGGATGTTAGGACTAATGCAGTCCTTAAATGAGCAATCCTTAAATATCTCCTGGGTCTGTGCTCATCTAAACACCTTAGTTCTTGTTTCAGATCCTGGAATCTTCTCTTCTCATGTCTGGACACAATTTTTATTCATAAAACTGGATTGATTTTTGCTCACACTTAAGACCTTCTCTTAGTGTCCAGTATATAGAACTCTTCAAATCAAAATTCCACTCGTCATGTTGTTCTCTTGGTGGGTAGCATTTGCTAGCAGTCACAGTCAAAAACACTGCATCTCTGATTCCTTTGTGAAAGCTCTGAGTAAGAAAACAGCCAAATCATGTCCTTACCATGTTATAGCATAGCATGAAAGCTGGCTCAAGGTTTCCTTCCACATTCTCCTTCTTCCTCTACCTTCCTTTCTCCCTTTATTCCCCACTACCCATCTTCCCTACTTTTTATACTTTTATTCACTAAAAAAATCAGAATTAAGTGAAGAAATGAATGTTTCATTTAGAGAGGGACTAATTTTAAATTTCCATTGTCAAAATATTATTGTTTTCCCTTAGGAGAGGGTCTCAGGTAGTCCAATCAAGCCTTAAGCTTACTATGTAGCTAAGGATATCTTGAATTTATGATTATTCTGTTACTGCTTCCTAAATGATAGTGTTACACAGACAGTTGCTGCTATGCCCAGTGTTGGTGATGGTTGCCCAACTCAGGGAGTCAACCCTACTGGGAAGACATTCAGTCAGTTAGCTATAGCCCAGCCTGTATCCTTTAAAAAGGAACAAAAAAGCTTCTCTAATTCATCTCCCAATGATTCAGCCTCTTTCATAATACTTAACTTTCACCACTATTTTTACACACAGCTCTCTGTCACCTTTTAACTCACATACACTTTGTCATCAACTAGACCTTGATATTGTTATTTATTCCTATGAGAATTGAAAACTTAAATGGCTTTATATAAAGTCCTTTCTCTAAGAATCTAGAATAATACACTATTCAAAGTGTTTCAGCAGTATCAACAACAACTGTGCAGTCAATAGGGCGCTTTAACTCTAACAACAACAACAAAAAACACAAAACAAAACAACACAACAAAAACATCCACTATTTATATTCGAACATTACCTCATGACTTCATAATTTTGAACATAAGTTCACTAAATATTATGTTCATATTCTTATTCTGTGTTCATTTTTTATACTAAGTTACATATAAGCAAATTCAGATTACAATTTTCATACAATTTATTTTCTCAACACACTCTTTCACAAGCATCATTTATTAACTCCCTCAAGTCTACTCAAATGCCATTTTCTCACTGAGGTTGCACCTACTCTAGTTAAATAGTAATCACTTTTCCTAGCATGGAATAACCCAAATTTCATAAGATCATCTGCTTTTTATTTTTTCAATATTACTATGTTTTACAACAACTTTATATTTTGCCAGTGAAATAGACATCATTTCCATCATTAGTAAAATATAATCTCCACAAGGGCAGGGAACCGTGACCCTTGTCCATCATGCTCTGGCTGAAAAAAAAAAAACAGTATTCAATGAAATATCGTTCCTTGTTCGTTTGAAGTCACCATCAATCTCACCCAAATATGACCCTCGTGAGCTACAATGGTGACCTGCCCACATGATATATCCACTGGTACAATAGTGTTACCATTGTTCTAGGAGTATTGCACCACACTTTCATTGAATTCAAGTCCCATCCATGAGATGAAACCCATACCAACATTGTTAATGAAGCCAGAACATGAGATTAAATAGGTCCCAGTTCTAGGGGATTCCTACTAATATTATTCTACTAAATGAATATAGCAAGAACTGGACTCCTAATGTCATATTGTTTTACCTGTAGATCAGTGCATTGGTCAACTCACAACAAAGCAGCCTCTTTTTGCAGTAGATGGTAATTGACACAAAGATCCATTGGATACTGTGTAAACACCTTTCCATATGTGGGATGCCCTCATCTCAGGCCGCATCCACAATGCCAAAGGACCTGTGAGCTTGCTGAATCTCACATTTCCCGATTCTCAGACAAGATACGGTCGCTTGCTGTACTTTACCATTAACAAAAAGTTTGACTGTTGTTCACATTTAGCTCATTAGCTCAATGTAGGGAATGTTTTCTTTTTCAAGGTGCTGAAAAAAAAAAAGAGCCATATGCAGAGAGGAGATGCCCTGTAAAGGAGCACACAGAGACGGGATACACTACAAAGGAATTCTTTGTCCGTTTTCAAATCTTGAGGCCCAATTAGGGCTAAGTGAGTTGTCATTTTCTTCACTGAAGTTTGAGTCAAAATTAGGAGACCGGAGGGTTTTTTCTTTGTTTCTTTTCTTTCTTTCTTTATTTCTTTCTTTCTTTCTTTCTTTCTTTCTTTCTTTCT